>OOFE01004239.1:5850-30615 GCA_900323365.1 Monocentris japonica
ACAGAAGAAAACAAACAGCTCCAGTGTCCTTACTGTAGGCTTATTTTTCATGCTAGGGACTGGGTGCTGGTACACTAGCAAAAGTAATAGGAAGACAAAAGTAGACGATACTAAATGTTCAACTGGTTACAGGTCAATCAGACTGGTCTCATCAACGATAACTATCTCTACATCAACATAGTTACGTTTTTAGTCACCTTCACAAATGATTACACAAGCACACACAACACAGCTCCAGTTGGGGAACTTTTCAGCTGGCAGCTCTCCAAATATCCAATCAGATAGTGAAAGGTCTTGAAGTTTAACTTCAGTGTGTGGAATTTCCCAACAATTATTTACAGTATACAAAAGGAAACAGAGTGGTGATTTGTAAAGGCATGATCTCAGTCCGCAAAGAGACGCAAACAGGCAACAAGAGGAAAGGACAAAAATCCTTGAGCAGAACAGTCCTAGATGGCATGCCATCACTGGAATGAACTGACCATGAAACTCAATACACTCCTTGTAAATGCTTTGTGAGTAGTACTCAGTCAGACATTTCAGATTACTTTCCTTTTACATTGTGCTCTGGGAAATTCTCAAAGATTTGTGAAATTACAATTTCTTACTAAATGTCAGTGTCACAATAGCTCTGTTCACAGTCAATTCTTTAGTAAGTGTTGTGTGGGATTTTAATTTTTAATCTGCTGCCAACTCATGCTGCCCTCGCTGGTTATGTTTTAGTGAGTCACTCAGTTAACCGTCTGTTGTCGACTGAGTTGATCAACAGGCACAAATCATAAGAGGGTTGCAGGCAGCACATTAGTGTAGGAAGAGGAGGAATGTTCTGACCACTACCTTGGGAACAACATCTGTTATTTACGGACTATTTTATCTGCTAGCATCCATCTGTCCTCTGCACAACCTCCCCAGAGAAGAGCCTTACAAACTGGAGCATGCAGAAGGCCTCCATCACAAACTACATCTGCTAGCTGGAAGAAGGCAGATGTTAAGTCACCCCAAAAGTATTTGGAATGTCAATATTGGTGGTCCAACACATACACTTGTCTCCACTGTCCAGGATTTAGCTGTACTATGGTTTGTCTGGCTCACAGCGTCTCCAATGTCTGTGGAATATGACAAAACCTGGCTGGGCCAGCTTAAGGCAAGGTCACACTAGATGACTTTAACGCTCTGGACGGTTGGTGATGGAAAGGGTTCAGAAATCTGGACTTTGGTTCTTCCCATGACTCCAGACCAGTTGGAGTTTGTCAAACATGTTCATTTTTGCCGAGCCCAGTTTGGGCAGGCCGTGTGACTGAACTAGGAGAGTGATCCTGGCAAAAGCCAATGGAAGTGTAACATAAAGGGGAAGAACAAGAGAATAGACCAGAAGAGAAGAGTCACTTTTAACAACAACAAATAGACAAAAGAAAAAATGAGAAAGAGCCTGCCACCACCAGCCCAACTCCAGCCTCACATCACCGTAGGTGCCTTCTGAATTGGATGATCCACAATCATAGATGCCGTGTTGCTTGTTTGCTTAAATCACCATTTAAATGTCTACATTGATTTTCAACCCTCTTGTGCTGTTTTTGCATTTGAATGCAACTTCAATGACCATTTGAATGTCTATTGTCCATTTACAACTGTCCAGTTAATTGTAACATATACAGAAATGACAAAGCAATCATACGTAGGCAGACTGGTTACTTGTGGGAACTGTGAATAAGTGAATATGATTAACGACAAAAAAAAACAAAAAAAAAAACAAGAATTCACTGCTTGCTTGTTGGAATGGTTGGAATACGTCTTTATGTACGCACACATCATGCCCCCTGATCTTATTTCTCTGACGCACACCGCTTTTGTGGGCAGGTCTTGCACACAAATCTGTTGCTGCACTAAAGGAAGTTGTTCAGAAACACACACACAGACATGTGAAGTTCGCTCCAGAATATTATGTGTGAAGGCAGCAAACGTTCTGCACACTATCACATTGTCTGTCTGCTCAATCCAAATAGTTATCCTTCTTAACCTAAATAATTACAATGTCTACAATTGTTCAGGGACAGTTGAACAATATTGCCTTCTGCCCTTATGTTTCTTTCTCCGCTCGATTAAATGTAAAGACCACTTATATAGGATACCATAATGTCTCAATTTAAAAACAATCAGCAAAGGTGCACAGTTTCATGCAGAAAGAAATACAAGTATGCAAGCACTGATTCTATCAAAAATGAATGGCCTGCACGGCATGGAGAATCAAAGACACTACAGAATACACTTTCCATTGCATTAGTCTATGCTAATAGAGGAGCCTGTTGCTAACCAGCACTGGGCAAGAATGACCGGCAGCAAGAGTACCAGCAAGAGACCCTCAGTGACGCCATTTGAAGCCTTGAGTGTTTTATCAGCCGGGGTGGACCTCAGCTACAGGCACTTACTCTTCTTAAAGGTTTCTTTTTTTTTTTTTATTCTAACACAAACCCTGTGACCTGACAAGGACTTGAGGCAGCTCACATCCTCAAATATTTCAGCACTGCACTTCTTGAGAAGATCCTAAAGAGGTAAAAGAAAACCAGTGATTGGATATCTAATTATGGAGAGGGGGAATTGACTGCTGGAGCATATGGGCCCATATGACGGCTACGCAAAGCAGTACTACATATACTACAAAGGGGGTTATGCCTATGTGACCTCTGTTGAGCTGTTTGAGGTAGTGGGTAGCCTAAGGCAGGCAGCAGATCAGTTTGGCCAAGCAGCAAGAAAGTTACAAAAAAAAAACAACAACCTTGTATCTCCAAAAGGTCAACGGAAGAAATTAAGAAAAATAACCTCATTATTTGACCTCATTATCCTTAAACCATAGGTGTTCTGGATGGGTATTATGGGCACAGGTGTCGTGACAGTTACACCGCCCATAAATGGTGTAACTAAGAAAAAAAATAGAAAAAAATAAATAAAATAATCAAAATGTTGGAGTTAGAAGCTTTCATGCTACAGCAGCAAACTGGGGGTCTAGATAGTGAGTGCGTGGGATGAGGTAGGTCGTACCAGGTGGGTTGTTCCTTCGATGAGCATAGGGGTCCTCTGGCTCAGCGAAAACACTGGAGGCCATCTTGTCTTTTCGGACAGGGGGTTTCCCCTCATCTACGCCAAAAGAAATGTTGGAGCCGCCACCCGGAGGACGCAAAACCCTGATATGTGAGAGAGAACAGTACATAGAATTAATAATGATGAGAATGGGTTTTCCGGTCAGACAGTAGATAACAGGGCTTTGTCTGGTCAGCAGTCACTGATTGGATTGGCTTATGTTTCTGAAGATGGGCAGCTTCTACTCTACAGTCTAAGATTTCTTCATGAAAAACTATATTTCTATACATTTACACCCTTTTGCCGCATTGCTTCAAACAGTGCAATGAGTAAATAGGGCTAAATGATGAAGGCATCTTAAGTGAGAAGCAGCAAACTGTGAGGTTAAGTGCCATCCAAACACCATGGACTAAAACCGAAAGTCCAGTCTTCCTGAAACAAGCTCATGTTCTTTTAAAACTAAGCAGTGCAGCCAAGACAAGGACACTGCAAGGTATGATGTGTAATTGTGTGGAAATAGTGTTTTTCCATTACCAACTCATTTGTAAATTGACCCGAAGCTGTTGAATTTTAGAAAAATATGACAAAACTAATATACAAATAACTTTAGGGGCAGTAACTGTAAATAGACCAGATGAAACCAAAAACTACTTTTAGGTCTATTTTAACATGCAAGACAATAAATCACAAGATAAGAGCCCATTTGACAAATTTTCCATCGGCCTTTCACTTGTTCCACCATCTGATATTGCAAGAAACTCTGAAAGCTTTAGCTCCATGTGCACTGAAATAACAGCTTTGTAACAGTTTAATAACAGTTTTGTACCTTAAAGCAATCTCCCATTGTGCAGTAAAGAGAGACTGGTAGAGGCTGCCAATCATCTAAGTGCTGGTGTTGTTTGTTTACAGTACTTATTTTAGTAATTATTACAGTAAATATACTAATGACTCAAAACGTATGTGGTAATGATTTATTGATGTTAAAATGCTACAAATGCTACCCTTTAAGTGTACAATATTCCGATGTTTAATAGTACTTGATTTTTCTATGGCCTTAGTTACGCCTCCCCTGGCAACACGAAAAAATACCCTGCGTTTAAGTCAGGTGTGGCCAGCTTAAGAGGGCCCTCGCATCAATGTGATTTGATCAAAGGCCATATTCAGGGGAGATTAGAATTAATGTCTCGTAGCTCACTGTTCCATCTCGATACATGATTTGAAATCCACGGGGGCCCCACCCAACTACAAAATTAGCTGCTGCTGGCTGTCGGATATGACAAATCCAAGTGTCTCCTCATGGACGGGCTGCAAGGTGCAGTTTCGTTTTCAAATGATACAAGCCAAAGAATAAAAAAATCTGAAGGATGGCACACACATGCATGCAACCACAAGCCATGCAAAGCTTAGAGAGGTAACACTGGGTACCAAGGAACCTAGCTAAGTTTCATCTCCGCAAAAGGGAGGTTAGACGTGTGCTAGCACACGTTAGAAAGATGGGAATGGGCCATCCATACTGACAAAAACGGGAAGGTGTGGTAGCTAGCTTTAGCCTAGCATCGTCATTTCATGCTTTTACACCATCGACAAGATTTTGTAGCGGTACATTTTACGAACACAGGTCAAAAAATATGATCTATTATTGTACGTTAACCTAAGTAACATTCAGGTTAGATGATGCTGACGTTAGCTTGATGGTGGCTAACGGTCCAACAGAACTGTCTAAATGGCATGATTTACCTGGAACTGCTTTTGGAACCGGGTTCCATTCCTTGAAATGTCGTGGTCGTCGTCATTTTTGCACGAATGAGTTGTGAAATATTTATAAATCTGACAAGATAAAATAATTGTCGCGTATTACAGTTTCATAACCAGTATTTCACCACCTCATCATTGTCTAGCGTAGCCGGTGGCGCCTGATAATTCATCAACCTGCTGCGCTGTCTGGACCAATGTAAAATAAGACAGAATGTAAAACAGGACTTCCGGTCAAATGTTTCAAAATAAAACGTGACAAACAGATTGCATTGCTCAAATTACGTCGCAAAGTACCAAAATGAAAAAATAGAATACATTGATGCAGGAAACGATATTTAAGCAGATGGTTGTTCTGTACACCCCAATACTTTGTCGCAAAAGTGACATATTGTACATTGAATTTTGAAGGCAAATCACCTTTTTCCGGTCTATTTCTGCCTATCCTTGGCTGGCTTGATGGTTGGCTCCTTTCTGGCGAGTTGCAGAAACCAACGTGGAGAGAGCCTTTCTCGAGCCTAAGTACCGCCCACAAATGAGCGGTTCGTTCATCTCATTGGATTCCATCATCACAATCATGCATGTGATTGGATAATCAGCATGTCTTGCGCAAACACAAAAATAAAGGCTGCTGCTTTACCAATACACAGGATGTGATGTGACTAACCCTTGTTCAATATATTTATTATGATCATTGTGTATAAACGTGGCTTGGATCGGGGTTACCAAATTAAAACATACATTACATCAAATTAAAACTGAAAAAATAGGTTTTACAGTCTTCTTGAACCTTCAGGTGAACAAAGGGAACTGATTTTACATGATTTATGCCTGTCATCAGTCATTTACTGTAGCATGCTGAGAAATATAATGCACTGTTCAGTTTGCATTTCTATTATTGGCTTCGACAATGTGTGCATGTTTAGAGTCCTGAATTATCCTGAAAACAAGCACAAACAGGGACACGTATAAAAAAGACTCAATTTATTCCAATAATACATTTTTATAACAGATGTCAGTGAATTTAAAACGCAGGCAACAACAAAATCCCATCTGAATCAAAACCTCAAATGATGTAAGTATAAAAAAAAACAAAAATCTAGGAATTTTTCCACACCTTCAAAAAAAAAAAAAAAAAAAAAAAAAAAATCATGACAAGTTTGATTTCTTCAGCACATTAGACTCAATTCAGCTCACAAGTTGTCCACACCCCACAGTTCTAACAAATGTTAATACAAATGACAGGATGATAAATCTACAACAACTGTGCTGCAGCCTATGAGCATTTTGTAAAAGTAATCCACTGGATGGTATGAACACTGGTCATGAGCATTTAAAGACTGGGCATAATTAAGAGGTTCAGGGGTGAGCAGGGGAGGTAGGGGTGTTGGTAGAAAACAGTCTTTAAAGAAAAGAGCCTCCGGTTTGCTGTTGGAACACGTCAATCGTGTCTTCATCCTCCATTTCTAGCTGTAAGAAAAAATGTAAAGGTCAGTTGAAAGGCTGAATCCCTTAGTAGTGTTTAGTGTGTGTACGACAGAAAGAGAAGCATGAAAGTATGATGCACCGCACATCGACTCTGAATACTTTTACAATGTATCTTTTTAGATTGTCTTCATTTCTGCTTTTATTTAGGTTAGATATTTTACAATGCTAAATGACAGGAACGCTGGGAGAGGACTAGGTGGTGCCATGCAACAAAGGGCATGAGCTGGCCTCGAATCCACAACGTTGTGCCCACGATAAGTAGCAGTCCTAGGACACTGGAGCACCAGGATGCCCATGCTATGTTATGTCATTCAATACTCCACTGTGGTCTTCCACTACAGTGGAAGTCTGCCCCTCACTTGGTACTCGTCTGCTCAGTAGCAGTAATGTGCAGTGAAATCATTTTCTTTTCAGAAATGCTTTCTGTTCAGATGTGTTCGAGTACGGGTTTGAGATTTAATTTAGAATATTTATCCATAAGAAATATCATGAATCATTCGATTTCATATGGATACAACTTCCATGTCAAATGTGTGATGTAAATGATAGTGGCTTATAATATTTACTATGGATAGCCAGGCAATCTTAAATGGCATCCACCACCTACTACTATAGTAGCCCTTCCTTGCGTCAAGAGATTTTTCAAGAGGTTCAAGAGGTTGTAAACTAAGTGAATAGTACATTTAATAGAGAAACCTGCAAATATGCACATATTAGCAATTGTATTTCCTGATTAGATTTATTTTGCAATTAAAAAAACCCTTTTTTTTCCCTGTTGAGAAATTCAAGGAAATACCTCCTAACATGAAAACTGACTTCAAATCTTAGTGAACTACAGCCCTAATGACCAATTAGCCAACTAACCAACCAACAGGGAGCAGCCCTACACTGTAGTCTTACCTGCGAGGGCGTGTCTGTTTCATTGATGGGCTGACCGTCAAACCGAAACCGTATTTGCCTCATCGACAGCCCCTGTGTGGAGAGATGGAGCAATGCATAACCAACCAGCGATGACCAATTTTGCTGTGCCTGGTACAATGTGTGTCAGAATTATCGTAAAAATGTTCCCCTGAACAACTCATCGGCTTAGTGATTAGTGTGAGGTCTGGGGACTCAAACAATAAACAGCAGTTACATTTCACAATTCTTTCCTTTGTTCTGTTTTTCTGTTGTGATTACGATCATAACATTCACTCTCTCTTACATGATCTTTCTACTGCCACTAGGATATTACCAGGGTACTGTGGTACTGACCTACGTTCTAATGTTAGAACAGTATAAGACAGCTATGTAATATGGCAAGCTTGTCTATGTTATCAATAACCCACCATGATATAGTAAAGTTATAGAATCAGGTTATTAATTAAAATAATACATTTATGAGCAAAGATTTCTTTGTCAACATACTTGTCTTCACATAACACGAGTTGTATTAATATGAACTTCATATCTTAAAGCATTAAAGAGTTATAGTAGTTTCAGCAGCAAGGTGCTCCAAAGGGACATAAAAAAAAGACTTCCACATGCAGGCGTCACTGGGGGAAATAATTCTCTAGCAGGGTGTTGCTGACCAAGAGCACTCAACCTCAGACAACCAGCCCTGGCCTATAAAAGTTAAGAAAATTATTGTCAGAACAGTGGTTCCCAAACGTTTTCTCGCCAAGGACCTCCAAATAGATGCCCTTTAGACCACAGACCCCCTGTCTGATAAAGTTTTAGTTGTCTGTCTATACTGTAGGTGGGGAGATAACAGTAGAGCGTGAAACCTATGCTTCTTATACAGTCTCCTCTCATGCTAACTTGAATGAAATAAGAGTGACGAGAGCCCTTGCGGGTTCCCGTACCTCAGTTTCTGCCACTGATTCCAGCTACCAGCATGCCGCAGAGCTGCCTGGAGGTGCATTTAATAATAATTAACGTAACAATTGCCAACATGTGTTGTGCGCTGTGGAGGGGTCTTACCTGCCGTTCACAATAAGCTTTCATCAGTTTGCTGAGAGGCGTGTGCCTTTTGATCTTGAACTGCACCACTGAGCCATCCTGCCCAGCCACCTTCAGGTTGATGTGCTCATTGTTCTCCGTCTTCACTCCCTCCTACAGACAAGAAAAACAACGGTAAGTCACTTCAGACATGCGATGTAGTAGTACATAAAAAAGTGGTAAACTATGACCTCCAGTGGGTGATTATTATGAGGCAAACAACCACCAATATAAAACAAAAACATAACTTCATAACTTTGGTTACAATCAGTGTGATGCTACTTAGGATGACACACACACTATGAATTTACTTAATTATGGTTTATGTCAGCCAACTATTCCACATATAAAAAGACGGGTAAATTGAGTTGCGGGTTTTTTTTACCCTCCGCTACATCTCTGGTTCTAACTGGAAAACAGAAGATACATCGGTGAGGTTACAGGAACGTAGACAAGGGCAACGCATTAACATTTAATAACAAATAAAAAGTCGCGATGGCCTACGGTTTCAAATGAAGCGAATACATAGCCAGAAGCCATGTCGGGATAGATGCTACGACTTGCAAGCATCAACAAGCCCTCCTACGTTAAGGCAAGGCGATGTGAGTGATTGGGAACAGCAGCGTACAACTGTTGGATACGGGATCCGTCTTTTCCCTTGAATGGAAACACTTAAATATTTCATTGTGGCCCGTTAGCTTAACGTTACTGTTCCTTACTCGCGTTGCTTCAATGCTTGCTAACTAGAATTGCAATATAACGGTTCATGTTGCTCGCTAAATATCGTGACACTCTGATTGACCCGTGATAATAAAGTACATTTATGGACCATAAACCATAGTTTTTGTTTTAAGCTCTCAGGCAACTAGCTACGTTAGCTTACTATGCTAACTTCACCAGCTAGCTTTCTAGCTAACGTAAGCTAGCTCGGGTGTGTGTTTTCTGTCTTTGCAAATATGCGATCGATTTAAGAAATACAACTCCTAAAAGTATCTTCACAATGCCATCTCCAGTTGATGTACCTTGAGTTCATACATTTCGAAAACCTAAAAATCCCGCACCGTAGCCACTCCTCACCTTGGGTTTTTCGTCTGCCATTGCTGCTGCTGGCTGCGCTCTCCTGCTGCGGCTGCGCTGTCTGGCACGCCACTTAGCGTCGGCTGCATTGCACACAACTGCGCCAACCTAAATGAGCGCTTTTGAAGTGCATGAAACGCACACCACTTGTACTACATGCACCCGTTTAGAGCCTGCATTCAAATTTGTAAATGTTCTTTGGCAAAGCATACAATTTTAATGGATCATTTACGTGTAAATGCCAAAAACATCTGACCCTATATGTACAGTAACAGTTAATATAGTATGATTCAAATGGAAATACACCGCTACAATACTGAGAAAACACCTAGTGCTGCTGCACTGATGAGTCTTCAAAAACAGAAAAATGAGGAAAAGATGAGATTTGTAATATAAATAGATCCATCTTATTTATTCTTCATGCAGAAACAGCTTTTCAAAAATATGTAATCAGTGATATTTATTTAACAACATAAGACAAATAAATAAAAGTAATAATTTATAACAATTGTCTGGAGAATCTCCTATATTGAAGCACTAGTAGCGCCAGAAAGACAAAGATATGGTCACAGTTTTTGAGTAACACATGGTAGGCCTAATGCACTGGATAAACCACCAGGTTTTGATTATACAATACCCCCATTTTCTAAAGGCTTACTCAAAGGAATAAATGTTTTCCCAGTTTGATATAGGAAACTCCCACATATGGGATGCATTTGTGGTTGTTCCAGGAAAAAGATAACTACCTCTGTAACATTAACCTGGAGTAGGAGTAGCTAGGGTTTAGTCATTCATGGCATTCCACTTAACTCAAAACAATATGACTTTTTGCTTATTGTTACCTTAGATGACTTATCAGCTGCTCTATGCTTCCAAACAAACAAACAAACAAACAAACAAACTCCCCCCCCCCCATCTAAATGTGGAGTGTTGATCCTGGCTCTTACAAGCAACTTGTACCTGCTAAGGAAAAGGGGATACTATTTCCGGCTGCAACAAGGCCCATGTTTTTTTCTCTCCGACATTACATTTTCTCTGATAAACATTAAAATGGTATTCAGCATTCAAAGCTTGGTATGGTCAGATGGAGAACTGCATGGAGTGTATTCAGAGACTTGCAAATCATTAGAGTCCACCCTGCTCTTTGTGCTGCACAATGAAACTCAGATTTCCGTTTGAACGTTTTGTAACATTACATCCTCTTGGACAGAACACTGTTGAGTTGGGCTGTCTCCACTGCAATAAAGAAAGTGAATGTCTCAAGAAGAGTATGCAGAGGGGAATTCAGCAGTGAACTGTGATGTTGTAACCGTTAACAGATCTGGGTGACAGCTGCCTCTCCACACCAGTAAAAACAATACATTCATTCATAAAAAGAACTAAATACTGAAAGACTGTGGCCACCTGCCCTTACACATTAGTATCAAATCTGGAGATGAAGAAAATCTCATGACCAAAGACTCATAATGTAACAAGATATAGCTACTTCATTTCAAATGAATAAATTTAAGCTCCCCAAACAAAAATAAAATGACAAAACAAAAAAGGAGGACAAGATTCTATAAGGCATCTATTACAGAAGACGTGGGTAGAGAAAAACTGATCCGATGGGCCATTGTCTGCTCCAGTCCAATACATTAAATGTGAAACATTGCTATCTTAAACAGTCATCAGCAACATCACATGAAAATCTTCAATCAAATGTTCATATGACCTTGGTGTTTTTACTCTTCAACCATATATTGTAAGCCTGTTTGGCATCCAATTCTGCAGTCAGTTCTGAAAAGCTTGAGGGGTGGATGGGAGGATTTAAATTAAATATTAGAATGGGAACAAAATAGCATACTAACAGAAATAGCACTTAATAACTTAGCAATATTAAACATTAACAAACAATGATTTTGCCACACAAGCATCTCTGTTGACATGTTATGCTCAACCTGTTCACACCATGTGCTACTGCAACATGCTGGCTTCCTCTGGCACTGCAGTTAGGTTTAAGGTGGATGCACACTCCAGGATTCTGGCCACCTCACACAAATGTAAAAGACTGGTGGAAATCCTCAAAGTTCCATCAAAGATCCATCAAATTTTCATTGGACGATTTCTAATACCACCTTTATCTTGAACTTAGCTGCGCTGACAAGTTTGGTGCCCAATCTCAAAAGGAATCCTGCAGTGTGTAGACACCTTTAAGAGGACAGACGGTGCTATAGCGACCCCCAGCTCTCAGCAGGTGGAAACCGGTCCACCTCCCCCACTTCCGTACGCGGCTGCTCTCCCAGTGTGAATGTCAGTTTGTATCTCATCCGAACCTTCTCCTGCAACGCAACACACACACACACACACACACACACACAATTAGTGTAGTTGCACTTTGTGTTGCCAAGTCATTGACTGATTTATCCTAAGAGCTACTGTATACATGCTAAAATGCAAGAGGAGGGATAATGCATACAGCCAACAACACATAATAATTAGTACAGGAACTGAAATGAATACCATAGCTATTGTGCTGTGTCAATGAATAAATGGAAGAACACATCAAAAAAGCTACCTTGAATGGATTGGCCAGCAGCATGACCTGAGTGATGGCAGCAGGGGGAAGGATGGGGTTGAATGGAGCCAGCTCTGTCCCTGAGGGCGGCTGCAGTCTCACCTTCATTGACTGGAGATCAGAGATCAATGTACATTAAATAAAAGCGGCATCCAACATCTGCATCTGTCTGAATACTTTTAACCATAACTGCAAAGCGCGTAACTTCCTATTGCGATAATGTGGACGCACAGGTTTTACCTTAGGCACAGCAGCCTGTAAGACAATGTTCTGGACAGGCAGTGGAGCAGTGTTGAGCATGGACGCCACCATCACCAGTACATCAGGCCTGCCTGGTGGACAGTCAGTAGCAAAATGCAGCAGAATGCGGACGCCATCTTTATCATATGCTGTCACTGGACACACCTTGCCTAAACATCAGCACACATTGGAAACAAACAACACTTTGATGGACTGCACTTCAAAAGGTGCACCATTATGGTGGACAAAGCTATAATATCCACACATCAATAATGCATGCCATACTCATCTGCAGGGTTGTCAAATGCATTTGTGGTGAATTATATTGACGTACTGTACATTCTACCTCTTTTACACAAAATATAATTCATTATTTTAAAGTCTTAGATTACAGTGGACCTCTCCTGCTTTAATGTCCTCTGCGTTGTCACTTTCTGGCTAAGCTGCAAAGATGGAGCTCATGATCATTTTCACAACAAAAGTTGATTAGAAATAAAAACCTTCTGTAAAATAATGACAAAAGCAGCATGTGAGCATCAAATTTCTAAGCTAAGGAGGTTTTTTGTCTTTGAAGTTTGGCCTTTTCAGTGAAAACGGCATGTTCAAACAGCCTGGTTACAGTTATGTACGTACATGGATGTAGGCCTACGTGGATTCAAAATGTCATGGGTTCAGATCTGAGTCACGACCTATGTGATGTCAACCCCTCTCTTGTCTGCATTTTGTCTGTTACTCTATGCCATACAGTATTTAATAAAGAAATAAAAAACACAAAGCCCATTTCTTGGTCCTGGAACTCACTTGGCTTGATGGTGTCCAGAGGGACATAGATGTTGGCCAGGGAGATCTCCTGTCCCCTGGCTGGACTGGCCTGAGTCAGGGGGAGGATGGGGGACAGGGAGCGTAACAGAGGACTATCATCTGCTTGACTCGCTACAGGTGGGGAAATGGAGGCTCCTTGCAATCCGCCCAGGAGCAGGGGGGTGGATGTGGAGGAGGGGAACCCAGGACCCTCACTCACACCCAGCAAACTGCCAAGGTCCATCATACCAGGAGTACTATGTATACAATGAAAGATACACACAGTGTCTCAATGACAGACAGACAAAGGTTTCATTTATAGACTTAGACAGACAATCAAAGACTTAAATTGACTTGTAGGAAATATTGTAAAGCAATAAAACAAATAACAGATATAAGATAAAATCAAGTACCAACCCAGGTTTCAAATGTGGCGCACCACCACAATATCGGCCGCCCCGGATGCCCTACCACCACAAAGTAAGTTCTGAGCTGAGGGAAAAACCTGCACTACATCTTTGGCAATTATGAGTGGAACGCAACAGCACAAAAAGGCAAAATAATGTTTTACCAGCTCAACATTTGATCAACTGGACACTTGACTAGACCACTTTAAAAGGATCGGTCACAGCCTTTGCATTTTGATTAAACCTAGATGAGAAAAAGCACTCTCATATATTTAATTGCCAATTGATAAGGTTCTAACATATTCAACAGCTTTTTATCATGTGCTTGGCATTGCTTAGTTAAAGTGCTGAGAAAATCCTTGCTAAGTGGCTGTGGGGCCACGCAAGGATCACTTGGTATTAAGGGTGAATACGCAGAGGCTCAATCAGCTCTCTGGCAGCTAGCGGTTGAGATGCACTTGAAATTCCCTATGCTAGGACTAGAACGGTCAAGTAGCTCAGTGGGCAGAAGTAAGTACTCACTTTTTAGGATTGCCCAGATCCAGCATGGCGAGGTCCTGCAGACTGTGATTGAGAGAGGTTGAGGGAGACTGGGCAGCGTCACTGGTATGGAAGGAGGTCGGACTGGAGACCTGTGGTGGGATGACTGGGATGGCTGATGGAGCAGCGGAGGAGAGAGAGGAGGAGGAGGCTGTGCGGTACGACTGAGGGAGAGCAGCTGGGGCTGTGTTGGTCATGGCTACACTGTGGGAGGGCTGTGGAACTATGACTGGTGTTGTTGAGGCGATTTCTGCGGAGAAAGGAGGTGTGGAGAAGACAGGGCCAGGGAAGGCCAAGGCAGAGGCTGTTGTGGAAGACTGGGGCACAGAGGGGGCACCTGTAAAGAGCGACGCTGTAGAAAATGCAGGAACTGGGAGCGAAGTGGTGCCAAAAAGGTCCAAAGCCTGTCTGGAATCCTGGAACAAATGACAATAAAAATCAGACCATTATCAGCAATAGCTTCAGGCATCAACATGATATTTCACATTGATAAAAATGTATTGTGACTAATCGAAAATGTGCAAACCTGTAAAGATATCAAATGATCGTTCAGGTTTTCATGTTTTGGTACGGCTGAGTCGTTAAGACCTGGAAACAAACACAAACATATTCAAAAAAATACATAAATATAAGTTATATTTTGATAAGATAAAATAGAGCTACAATATTGCATGTGTTACCTAAAGATAACAATTCTCCGTCTAGCAGAGAGAGTGCTGTGGAAGGTGTGCTGGGGCTTAGGGACTGAGGGTTAGTGGTAGCAGCAGACTCATAGAGCAGGTCGGCAGGGATAGAGAGAGAAGAGGCTGGGGGCTGCTGGTCTGGAGGAGAGGGGCTCTGGAGGTCCAAACCCGCCAGGTCAATCAGGATCTCTGCCTGCATCGTACCGCTACTGGGGGGTTTGGTGCCTGTCGGATGGAGAGAGAGGGAGAGAACAAAGATGTATTAGTTTTCAGATTTAATAACTATAGCACCATTCAACTGTCAAGCAAATTTAGAGCAAATTTATGAAACGTTACAAAAAGTAAAATGTGAATTTGGCATGTTTCCAACAGCTGGGCTAAAGGGAATAAATAAAACCTCCGGAGCGTAGAGTGTAGCTACGCCAGATAACATTCATGAGAAAAACAAAAAGACAATTCTATCAATAAGTGATTAGTAATGGGTAATTTGTCATTGTTCTTTTGTGCCAGTTAAAATTGGCTATATTTCATGTAGTCTGAAGACGAAAACAGAGAAATGTAGTTGGAAAGATTCTAATGCACCAACTAATGGCCATACAACCACAACAAGTGGCTTGTGCATGGGAGTGACAGTGGAGTATCAGCTGGACACATTTCACAGACAAACTTTGGCTGCAAACCTGGCTAGGTCATTATTTATTTATTAACATTTCCTTTGGATTTATCGCAGAATTTATTTTGATTAAAAAAAAAAAATATCTCAATTGAGCATAAAAAGCTGAAATATAAATTGAAATTCAGTTTCCATTCAGCCTTTTCTATTTGGATGGAAACCCAGTGACTGATAATCACTAGTGAGGAAAAAAAACATCAAACTCTGTATTATGTGTATTTGGATAGAAATGACAATAGATAAATTCGGTGCACAGTAGTGCAGTGATATGCATACAGTAGGTAATAAAAGAAATACTCTGAAATACTACACACAGTCACAGATTAAAAGCCTGTAGACAGCAGTCATGCTTACCTGGTTTGGTTGATGATGGTGTTAGTGCTTGCTCTGTCTCTCCATTGACGGTCTGCCCTTCCACAATCTTCTTATAGGAGGTAATGACACGGGAGAGGTCATCACTGGCCTGCAGAATGTCTCCTGGTGAGTGCATTAGGTTGAAGGTTAGCCTGGTACGAGGCCTATAAAATATTGAGATCTAGACAACAACAACACGATCAGGTTTCCTTCACACTGAAAGCAAAGTGAGGCGATCGTGGGTTCACCGCTGGGACCAGAATGCTTTTTGAACCGAGTGGACAAGCTGGTCTGGTTGAACGCGGCGTCAGCACATGAGCTCTGCAAATCATGACTCAATCTTGGTATACTCAAACTAGGATAGGGAGAGGAAGTCATCAAATGTGGTTCATTGGTTCAATAGGGTGCAACTAGAGGATTTCCTACCCAAGCTGCTGTCATTGTCCTCAGTCTCAGTGGCGAGCTGGAATACCGTCCGCCGAAGCTTATCACAATCGCCATACAACTCCTGGAAAAAAAAAAATCATGCACTGAATATTCACATCTGAAGCTCATTCAGACATAATAGTATCACTGGGTGGAAAAAAAATTAAAGTGGCAGGTCATACATAATAGATCTCACTTAGATTCCAAGAAGATATGAAATATGTTATTTGTCTGGGTCTGGAGAGGAACCATTCCATCCTTATACCATAATTAAGGACTGGTCACAAAGAATGAAGAATCAATTATTAAATGAAATCCTTTCAATTACTTTGAGCACTTTGCAGAATCGTATCGGGGACGTTTCATGGACCTAGGGCTTATGAGACCCATTCAACACCACATACATGATTTGTGTCAATCTCAAAATGAGGCTCCAACAACAGTTATTTGTCTGGGGTGCTGTATGGGTATGGGTTTGTACTTTGACAACAATGCTATGAGAAAGACCAATCAGTGGCAAAACAATAGCTGAATCCATTTCAAAAGGTCATTTGAGCCAGATCGAATGGAGACAAACCCTGATGAGCTCCTTGTCTCCGTCCGTGGAGTCTTCTGTGCTGAAGTGAGTCAGCATCTCATTGAGGAGTTTGACACTGTTGTTGACTTCCTCCAGTGTGCTTTTTTGCTTCGTCGACCTCTGCACTCTCACCTCATCCTGAGACAAAAACAGCACCTGACCTTCACTGAATTATACATTGTAAATTTAATTTTACATTGCAAATGCTTGTCAAACTTGATCGCCTGTATGCACACATGCTTTGTGGTGAAAACTGAGGAGTGGTTTCAAGCGGCTATCACTACTTCTAACGTCACTAGAAGAAGAGAACATAAAAGGTATCGGTATAGAATCTTAACATCTAAAAAGTACAAGCGGCAGCAGAATTACAGCAACAAAGGTTGTGAAGCAAGATCGTCATAAGATGTGTATGACAGCAGTCTCACCTCCTTGACCATGTTCTTGATGAGCCGATTGGCCTCTTGCAGATCTTCAGGCTTTTTGCTCTTCAGTAGCTCTCCTAATCTCTGCAGAGAGGGGACAGAACTATCAGTCAGTGAGTATCGAAGCCTGTTTCCCACAGATCACCCAGCCACAGGCAGCCCAGTCCAACTCAGCTCCCAGGCCTTGAAAAAACAACTTCAAATCATAGATCAACTTAAGGCAACACAAAGTAAACATGCAGTCATGACCCGTTTTGGTCATAATGTGTCAGAATCAGTGGGATAACGGGATAAAAAGAGAAGCAAATCATGCAACAGAGAGAGAGAGAGAGAGAGAGAGAGAGAGAGAGTGAGAGAGAGAGAGTATGTGTATGTTTAAGCATACATTATACAATGTTCAAACAAACACATCCCTAAATAATTCTTCTTACCCTGCTCTTCTCCTCATTGTCAAACACAGGATTCTTGGGATGTGGGGGCGGGGACTGTATTAGTGTGTTATCAAGAGCGATTTCTGGGTCAACTGAAACAATACCTGAAATGAAACGAGTACAGTCAGCTACGCTGGTCCGAAAATGACAGCTTCAGCCCTAAAAGAAAACTAAATTACAGTGATATCCAAACGGTGTCAAGCACAACACATTAATAAGCAGTTCTGCAATATATTATATTTTGATGTCATTACACTGCATTCATTGTGTTTAGAATTGTAATGTCTTATGGGTAAAAAGTGACATATTTTCAATCATTTGTATCTTACCCTGCGTCTTCAGCATCTGATAAGCTTCAGAGATCTTTGCCTCATCTGGAAGAGAGACGGTCCAACTGTACAGCATCTTGATCACTTTTGTCTTCACTCTCTCTGACACACTGTCTCCTAGGTACTGAAAAATAATCAATGTACAGCTTAGAATAATCCCAATTGGCATTTCTAGTGGACACTCCATTACTATAGGTCCTTTCAATGTCTATCTTACTTACTTTGGGTGAAACCACTTTAATTAATTCATTTAAAAACCTAAATTTTCCAACTTCATTATGAAATCTTCTCCCGCAGTTCTTCATGCAAGCTTCCAGAACCTGCAAAAGGAAAGAAAAGGGGGTCAAGTTAAGCTCAGGGATGAAAAATGGATGAAGATGCCAGGAAAAAAGTTAAGCAATCTACCGTCAAAGCTTGCATCGCCTCCCATTCTTGAGGGGACTGAATCTTGTGAGCCAGCAGTCGAACAGATATTTGTGGGCTGAGAAATATGATGAAAGGAAACAATCTATTTATTATTCTCAGCGGTAACAACAAGAGAGGCTTTGAAATGAAATAGCGTTACTCTATTTCTAAACCACAACGGAGACACGGACGAGTAACATTAGATGGGTGCGATCCAAAGTTAGTGGAGAGACCGAATTTATTGAGTGAATATGACCATACCCTTCTAGCTCCTTATTGATTTGGTCACAGAATCCTATAACAAACTCCCAGTCTTCCTGTCTGTTGGAGGGGTTGGTGGCTTTGTCTGTAAAAGAAGAAAGATATAGTCCATCATTAACTTTCAGCCACAGTATGTCACTTCAAAACTGGCCCACAGGTAGCTGGTGATAAATAGGCAAAGAGGGTAACCTGTCCCTGCAATGCTAAAGAAGGCTCGGCTGCTGTTTTGTGATGCAGGTGTTCAATGTCAATAGTTCACCAATTTAACGAATCACCTATGACCATTATGAAACTTTTTCAGCTCAACTCAGGCTTTGGGCTCTGCTGTGGTTGCTCTGCGTTATGTGCCTCGCCAAAATTAGCCAGCGGGTGCAGTTTGTTGTTATGGCAAATCCCGTTTGAACTTGAACTAGTTAACGCTGACAGAGATGAAGCAGGTGCCCGAGAGACAGACAGCTAGCTGCAGAAGCAAAAGCCAGTGTTGTCTGGGAAGAGAATATAAATGTAGTCATCGTATCGCTACTTGCACAATGGCTACAGCTAGCTACCGGCTCCAACTAATGAGTGAACAAAACATCAGCCCGAAATTTGGCGACGTCCATCAGTAGCCTGCAGCTTTGGCTTGCTAGCCAGCGACAGACAGTTTTTGACAACACTGCCGAAGAGCAGGACACTTTACAGGGACAGCACTGCCATGTGGGCCCAAGCAACGTTTCAGACGGCCACGGTTATATAGCAAATCATTTACTAGCCATTATATGGATAAATTACGTTAAAAAAAAGACTTTGAAGATGTGCTTACTGAGCCAGGACTCCAGCGACTCCCCTTCAACCGCCATATTTGCACTGTGATGGGCAGGACAGGCAAACAACGCGTGACTGTAGCTGCCTTCAAGTGCTGTCGGACACATCGCCAGCACAGGTCGCGCGCACATGAATGACCCAACAAAGTGATAAGTAAGACCGGGAAAGTCTGAATTTTCGAGTCGCCGATATGTGATGATGTGTTTCGATGTGTGATGAATTTTACGATGACACATCTATGTACATGACAATTGGTGTCATATACAAAAACGCTAAGCGAAACATCGATTACATGCACAATGGACGTTTTCTCTTCTCTTCTTATCAGAAAACTGCGCTCGTTACAGGGTCAGTTTTGTTATTACTTCCAACCTAAAGTTCTTGAATGGGTGCTAAATCATATTTACGACTTCCGAATATTTGAAGTAGGAGCTTACGAGGGGCATTTAAATGCAGCATCATGGGCCTCATGATAAACATTGATCTCTTACTATTACAAAGTTGTCGTTCACCGATGTTGCTCATGACAATACATTAACTACACAGAGTAACTTGAAGTCTTGAAGTGTATATGCTAGAGGGCTAGGCCTATGATGACTAAACTGATTTGAAAGTACCATTTTCCCCCGGGGATCAACAAAGTATTTATCTATCTCATGGTGTATTCTGGCTCGGATTTCAATATGACTTTGCTGCCATTTGGTGGCGCTAACAGCGCAGAGGAACGTGTCTTAGGTGTTCAGTGTTTTCAGATTCATTCATTAGCCTACGCTGTGTGTCGAAGTGTCTGAAGTAGGTCTGCAGTAATGGCAGGATGATTACACACAGAGGCTGAGAAGGTCAATGTGACCAAAAAGTGTGTGTGTCTCTCTGTCTGTCTGTCTGTCTGTCTCCCCCTCAGCATGGGCAAACCACAAAATAGCCATTAAGCCAGAGGTTACATTTCCTATTTTAAAAGAACGTGGGTGGAAGCATGGCACTTCAGCTTTCATCACTGTCCAAAAAAAAAAAGACTAACTGCTCAGCTCCACGCAGCTGTAAAAGATGTCATGCGGCCATTGTTCTCCTCTTGACTATATCAAAGTAAATATAGAAACAAACCTGGTTTTCAATGATGAAGCATGTTCTGATATGGTGTCCACAAACACCACGTACATCCATACTAGTGCTATCAATCTCCGGCATAACATCATGCGTAATTACGTGTCACTGCTGACAGAACTGTGAAATAATGAGGGGAGATATTTGTGCTGCAGGTGGATGGGACACAGACAGAAACCTGGGGGACATACAAACGCCTCTGGATGAATTCCACTATAGAAAAACTGGTCCCTGCACCCCATTATTTTACGCCGTAGTCGGCTTCAAAGAAGTCTCAGAGAACTTCAATTTTGAGAGAGGCTGTCATGTCATGCTAGTCTGTCACATGTTGCTATTTGGGGTCATTTGTAATTTACCCTCAACATTTATAACAGGAGCTGGGATTGTAGACATCTCCAACCATTCCCAATGTCTCCATCTCCACACCCAACATGGCTTTTTGACAACCCTGCATTCACCAGCACCTTTCATTAATACATATATGGTGAGATGAAGGGGAATGTGTGTGAGGGGTTTTTATTGCACCCAATAACAGAATCACAAAATCACATGTGGGAGAAAACACCAATTTACCTGCCAACCCCCTTTTAGTACTCTCTCCTCTTTCATACCAGACACATTGAACAGTGTGTACATATGTTGAAAAAAAATTCTTTAATGCTAGTAAAACTACAGAAGCCCTTTTGATAAAGCTCCACCTTGACATCAGTTAAAATTTCACATGCAACTATTTCTGCAGAACAAACTACGAGTTGCACAGTTATTCATTAACTACAACATGGCACAAAACACACTTATTCTTTCCTGTAACTACTTGCCATAGAGAAGGCACTAGCAAAAAAAGTGCCACCTTTAATGCAATCAAGATCAGATGATCAAAAATTAAGAAAATATCCCCTTCATGATTTCGTCAAACTTGTTACTTTTTAGTTTATTTAATCCAGTCAAATACCCCCTTGTGCTATTATCTAGAGAAAGATGGCTTCATTCATTATCCCAATATTTTCAAGGAAAGTATTAGCCTTGTTATTAGTCTATTTTGCCAGGCAATCAGAATAGGATAGCAGACATGTAAACAATAAGGAGCAAATGCATCCAATGAGATTTTCACATATGCATAGGTCAGTTGATTTTGATAATAGGTGGGTTCGTGTTCAACAAATGAATCTAAATTATAGTCTTCAAGTGTGTTTACACAGCATGCCAAACTGAGCTGTGAAATACTACTGATACGACTTTCTTCCTGATATATAACCAAAACACCAATCACTTTAATAGAGATAATCTATCGACAGACAGAATAAAACAGTAACAATAGAAAATGACTCAATCATCCAAATTGATACAGCATACTGTACATTACATATTAACCATAAGAAACAAATGTATCCAGCGTCTAAAAGCGGGGTTGATGTTGACAGATTAATCTTTGGTCTCCTCAACCAACTGACATCTTTTCATTGATCTGTTTTTCAACAGACAGGTAGCAAATTCAGGATGAAAGACATAAAATAAAGGGACTAGAAGTGGATAATTGAGCATAGTGCATCACTGAAATAAAGCATTATTACCTTCCCAATTCAATCTACAATTAGGTACAGAAGACCCTGGCCCACGCCTCTTGCCTCATGAACATCAGTCTGCCTGCTTTCCTCAGCTCTGTCCCCTTTATCTTTCCCGGTGGTTATTATTCTTTAGTCTTCTCTTCTCTTTCTTCTCTTCAGTTCGGAGAGAAACAGAACATGTGGTGGTGCTCTGCTTCTGCATCCTCAATGAAGTCCTTTACCTCTTTATTTTTGGGGCGAGCATCGTAACAGGTGATGGTTGAAGCATAGCATGCGATGGTGGTGCACCTCTGTGTCCATAATCAACACATTATCCTCTTCGGGAGAGCGTGATTACATGTGGTGGTTGACTGGTGTCACATAGTTGCGGGGGAAGGTGCCCGTCTGTCCATTGCACATTCCTTTCCACCAGTTGGCATGGGAGTTGTCCAGCACCTGGATCATATCTCCACGCCTGAAGCCCAGCTCACCCTCCTCCTGAGGCTCAAAGTCAAACAACGCCTGGACGTACAAATTCTAAATGGGGTGAAGATGGAGAAAACAAGAGTTAGGATTCATGAGGAGAGGTACAATGGTTCTCCAGCTACTTGGCTGGCTGTTTATCTGCAGGGTAGAGAACATTTTAAATAAGGATTTGTATGTTGCATTTAGTGGATAGTTACAGCAAGAACAGTGGGATGAATGTCATAAATTATGTTGACAAAAGGCATGTGATTCCCTTTTATCCCCCAAAATGTCACCTTCATGACATGGTATCATTTATTGTCAATAGTCATGGATATCAACATGGAAAGGAATTTATTACAATTAGGATTTTTGTTGGATTCAGTACTGCCCTACTGACTACTTCATCTGTGGAGCAATATTTTTATAGGATTTGCAGGATTGCTAAAAGGATTACAAGATAATAAAAAATACAACACATTTTTAGAAATAAATCCTCTCACTTTCCAAGACGACCAGAAATATGATATCAGCAAAAAACAATTTCTATTATACCTACAATTAAATCCAAACTCAGCATAGTTAATAATGACCTTCTCTCAGCCCCCTTACTAGAAAACATCATTTCTATTTCAACTCCAAAAAACGTTTATCTACATGATAGAAACTGTTAACCAATATAGACCCCCTCCACCAATAACTGGGAAAAAGATCGAGACATCTCTGCCAATACTGACATCTGCTCAAACACATTCACTCTGTCCTCGTCCACCAATATTCAACTAATTCAATAGAAAGTCACTCAGAGCACACATCACTCAACATAAAATGTCCAAAATGGGTTTCACTGACTCCGACATATGCACTCACTGCACTCTGAACGTGCCAGACACATCACCATGCCACTGGGCTTTGCCCACCAATTCAACAGTTTCAACAGGACAGATATCACACATACAATCTCTTCATTTCTAGACAGCAGCATTCCACATCCCCTACACTCTGTTTACTGGGAGATACCTCCATACTCAATAGCCCAAATCATACCAATTTACTTATATTAGTCGCCTTAACTATCGCCAAGAAAACAATACTCTTAAATTGGCAAACCAGACATAAACTCAACACTGTACAATGGACAAATCTATTGATAGACCACATATCACTGGAGAAACTGACAGCCTCTCAAAAAGACCAAATCCATAGTTTCAAAAAAATCTGGACCCCTGTATCTTAATTTGCCACTGAATTAACCCTGACACCCTAACACACAACCACAGACCTATGGACATGCATGTGTAAATGGACGTGCGTGCACGCACATCAACAGCACAACGCTGCAATATTGATCTGTACTGACATATCACATCTTTACATCACTACACCCCTTGCTATAGATATAATTTCATCTGATTAAGTTCTTTTTTTCCCCTCTCTCTCTTTTCTTTCTTTGACCACAGTAAGTGTACATGAACATGTACAAGTCTCCCTCTCTCTGTCCCTGTCCTTTTGTTAGGTTTGTCTGTTTGATCTATTTGAAAAAAAAAAGATTACAAGATGCAATCTTGTTAAACAATTTGTCTGACATGAGGATTTTCCCGTGTGTGTGTGTGTGTCTGTTTGTACACGCATACAGCTGTGCACACGTGTGCTTGGATCTGTATGTCTGTGTATGCCTGTGAGTATGAGAAGCCGTACAGGACAAAATTCAAACTTATCTCTTATACATATTACTGAAAACCTCTTACACTACTGAACACCTCTCACATACACTACTGAAAATTAAACCTCTCACATACAGTAATGAAAACCTCTCACATACAGTCATGAAAACCTCTCACATACAGTCATGAAAACCTCTTACACTACTGAAAACCTCTTACACTACTGAACACCTCTCACATACACTACTGAAAATTAAACCTCTCACATACAGTAATGAAAGCCTCTCACATACACTAATGAACACCTCTCACATACATTACTGTAAACCTCTTACACTACTGAACACCTCTCACATACAGTCATGAAAACCTCTCACATACACTACTGAAAATTAAACCTCTCACATACAGTAATGAAAGCCTCTCACATACACTACTGAAAACCTCTTACACTACTGAACACCTCTCACATACACTACTGAAAATTAAACCTCTCACATACAGTAATGAAAACCTCTCACATACAGTAATGAAAGCCTCTCACATACACTACTGAAAATTAAACCTCTCACATACAGTCATGAAAACCTCTCACATACAGTCATGAAAACCTCTTACACTACTGAAAACCTCTCACATACACCACTGAAAATTAAACCTCTCACATACAGTAATGAAAGCCTCTCACATACACTACTGAAAACCTCTT
>OOFE01004246.1:5365-16077 GCA_900323365.1 Monocentris japonica
TTGAATTTTAGTAGATCATTTACATTTACACCTAGCTTTTGTACTATGAGACTGCATGCACACGATAGGAAAAATAGCGAAATACAAGAATGTTTGGTTTATAGTTTCTCGCTAGACACTACACTCAATGAAGTCTTTTCAAAAACCTTTCAATTTTTTTACAATTGACAACTTACATTCTTCATAATTCAGATTCAGCATGAACATCTCAAATGGACTGCCGAAATCATTAGCCAACCCTGTTTTTCCCACACTAGGTCCTATAACCCGGCTCTTCATTTTCAGGGGATCTATGTAACCCTTGAAAGGGAGCTTAAGAAGCTTTCAAAACATTTCTTTGATGTGAGCATGCAAGGCTCCTTGTGGCAGTATTAGAGCAGTCAAGATAAGGTGAGCTCTGAGCGGGTGATATATGACTTGTGCTGATACTTTCAAACCAAGCTTAAGCAATTTCACAGCAAGCTTAGTTCATGGAACTGGCGTGATATGCTATACACGCAATGATGAGACTGGAAAAGTTCACTCATATTCTACACTTGCTTGCTGCAACACATCACTGAGAACACTTAAAAAAGGCAATGGTGTCCAAAGCAATGGTGTTCAGAAAGATGGTATATTACATAGCATCACACATTTTATTTTAGCAGGCCCACTCTCTCTTTCTTGAAACTTGCATGAAATCTCCTAAAATATTTTGTAAAGGTTTAGAGTTACCTCATATTAGGAAGTATTTGATCCAAATTAGACACTGACTATTTTTTAAGTAGATGCCATCTGTCTTGGGCCTCAGGCCCTTGTAATTTTAAATGAGCTGTTGCAAAGACAGAAAAATAATGAAGCCCAAATCCATCTGCTCCACCCCTCCCTAACTGCCCACAGAGCCAATTGTAAAAGCAAACAAGCATTTTTAAAGGTGTCCAAGTAAGGAAGACATAGGCCTACCTATTTCCTCTAAATGGACTGGAGTCTTCATGAGGCAAGCCTTGCCTAAGGTGCTGTAAAAGTTATGGATTTGAAGGCAATGTGCACATGCATGCATATATGTGTGATAGATGATGATGATGGTAGTATGCACCCTGTCAATTTCTCTCAGAGTAGCCAAGGGTAAAGACTTTGCAGTGTCTCATATTACATTTTTTAATTCCCAAGGGAGGTGACTCAAGTTATTTTATCTCTAATGTATAAGGACAAGCAGGCAGGGACTTAGAGCAAAGCAAACATGATTCAATCATCATACATCTTGTTACAATCAGAAAGCTTGTAAAATCATTAAGTTATGTCTTTGTGTTCAGAAGAACTAGAGTGACAACAGCACAGTTTGGGAAAAATGCACACTATAGCAGTGTTTTGCTGACAACACCATTAGGCTTACACATTCATAACACATTAACAAGACCTATTGCCCTAAACCACATGCATCAATGTGAATTCATCTCTTGGACCATCTCTTAAGGAATCAATTTATCGTACATTTGTGGCATGTCTTTTAATAACCTGCTTGAGAATATTAGAATATAGGTCCCTCTGACGAACATGATTCTAAGTGAAACCACATTTTGTCCACCTTACTACAACTAATGTAAAATAGCAACATCATTGCTTTAGTAGCTGGTAGTCAGTTGAATAGTGAATAATGTGCCCATGAAGCCAGCTCAGGATGTTCGTTAGAAAATGTAATAATTCAAACAATGGGCATCCTGTTGACATAGACATCAACTAAGGATAGTTATAGCAGCCATCACCTCCTTCCCAAAATATGAAGAGAAGAGCTTTGCTGTCTCTACCTCATCATCCTGTCACCTGACCACCATTGTGAGTCACCAGAGCACCAGAGTCACCTTTACTATGTACCTTACCATCACTGTCATGAGTTCATGAACATCATTGTCGCTACTCACCCTACTGCCACTACTACCACATTCACACTATTTACTTCATTCCACCAGATGCACCACATAAATACCCTGTTGCAGACCTCAAGAAAAGGTGTCATCATCTTAAACACCTGCCTCTTCCTCCTATCAACAGGCACAGCTTCTTCTGCTAATAGGCTCAGATTACCCACATCTGATCATTCCAACAGTTCATTCCAATAATCGAGACTAAGCTAGACTCAGCAAGACTCAGCATGTCTATCTGACATCCACCACTGGGTAGAGAAGCTCTGGAAGCTGGATATAATACTATATAATCACATAATCAATACAAGATGAAGAAGCTATAAAGATACTGGAGGAGATAACCATTAGGATCAATGTGGATGAAGTCCAAATATAAGTTGCCTCACTATTGTGGAATAGGAATTTCCCTCCTTTGGCCCCCAAGGCAGCTGTACTTGTACACCTTCGGGGGTCAGAGAAATGTCTGGCAAAGGATTCTGGAAAGGCCTTGGCAGATAAAGCAGAGATTCACAAACTAGTGGAGTATGGCTACATCAAGAAAGTTTGTTCACTTGGGCTTCATTATCCTTTACATAACCCCGGCTAAGATCCTGATTCAGGCACTCTGAGACAAGAAGCAAGAGTGGGACAATCCAGACCTACCTGATGACCTCCTGCAAGTGTGGCTTGCCTGAGAGAACACATTTTCACTGTTGTCTGAAATCTCCTTGCCTAGGTGCTACACTAGCACAGACTTGGACCTCCCAACCTGCAGTAGGAGTGTCCACATCTTCAGTGATGCAGATCCAAGTAGCATTCCTAGCAGCACGATCCAGAGTAGGCCCCGAATAGCAATAATCTATGCCCAGACTGGAACTCTCCGTGGATCTCACCAGTCACAGCTAGCAGGGATTCTAAAAGGGGAGCTTACTCTGGAGATCCATAATGTCACCTACTGGACAGACTCTTACTACAGTCTTGGCCTGGAATGGACTGTTTTAGTCTGTTTTAGACTGTATATGGAGACCTGTTTTGTATTTTATCATTTTCTTCATTTCATTTTCCCCAAATGATCCATAAGCATATATATGGAAAAAATACCCTAGAAATTATGCTTTACTCTAGCAAGCTAAGTAGCTACAGCTATTTGGATGTGATGGAATAGGCAAGTAAGCTAACATTACTTGTTTAGCCTACCAGGGCTACAGTTAGCAGCAACATTCTCCAGCTTTTTGCTCAAAAGACAAAGACTTGGTGATGCTAGTGGATCCACATGCTCCAAGAACTCTAGGTCTGGACAAAGCTATTCAAGTTAACCCTGGAGTGGACAGGAGAGTCTGCACAGCTGAAGTTCAAGTCAAAGAGTAACCTGTATCAGGCCTGCAGCTGGGTAAGCTGTTAAAAATACCAGTTATTTTACTATCAGGCAGCTATTATAGGGGTGTCCCCCTAAAAAAGGACTATCTTATGTAATAGTTTGCATACTTCCCTGCAACATTCACTCCCAGTGGATAGTGGTTTTTATTTGACTTAACTTGTCCCATTATCACCATTAGCACCCTTCCTTTACCTTGTTCCTTTATCAGCATTGTCATGCTCCCTTTACCTTGTCAAATTATCGATTTTAAGGAGCATGCTAACAAATGCTGGCATATGGTTCTCTGATAATATCAACTGAGATAATAATAATGTGATACTTTGTTGATCCCTGTAGAAAAATTGTCTGTTCACTTGTTCCCTTCCACAGGGAGATCAGAGTGCAGAGTCAGCTACAGAACAGAGCTCCTGGAGCTGGTAGAGGTTTAATGTGTTGCTCAAGGACACTTAAGCAGGGCGACATGGAGGCTTGAGCTGTAAAGTGCCTACCTCTTGTCAAGCAGAGTGGCTATAATAGTAAGAAGGTCAGGTAGTGGATTACATTAAAAGAATCACTTTCAGTTTAGTGTAGCTTGCTTCCTAACCCAGCAACATGTGCTCACAGCAATGGTCGTAGATATCTCACAAAAAGTTATGCACTCTTGACTAAACCTGCACATGGCCAGTTGCATAATCTGTGCATGTGCCAAAATAAAATTAAATCATTTTGGTCGCATCAAAATCATATAAAACTACCTGGTTGATATTCGGCAACTAAAACAACTTTGGTTAAGGTTAGGTTTTGGTTAAGGTTACACAACTCAAACAATGTTGGTTAAGATTAGGGTAAAGTTTTGGTCATGATTAAAAAAGGAAAAACTTTCGCTGAAAATCAAAACTTTAATTCACCACAGAAAACTTCTTGAGTCAGGAATTGAACCCAGGTTGTTGAAGTTGAAGGCAAGTGTACACAGCCAACCACCAGCAAACCTACACACAATTTCTTTCCACCACACTATTTCAATGTGAAACTTCTGCATGTTTCAGGGGATCAGGGGAGATATTTTGATTTTCCTACCCTATAAAATGGCACATTCCTACATGTTACATGAATATCTTGTGACAGTATTTATGAATGTGCCACAAAGGTGCTATGAAGCACCAGATTATACAGTATATAAAGTAGGTCTCAAGTAGGTTTGAGTGTACATCCTTCTGCTCATGTCACAGTAAGGAGTTTGATACATGATTTGTTTGCTTCATAAGCTGATGTAAAGGAGGAAGTCACCACATACTTTATTACCATCATTTGTTAGATAAACTTGCACTATTTCAAACCCTGCCCACCTAAGTTGAAGATGACAGTAGGCTAAACCACAGCACAGCAAGGACATTTTCCAGCTTTCTTGTGTGCATGTCAAGATTTGTATGAATCTGGCATCAAGTAGTACAACGTGGTATTTTTCTTTCCATGTGCTGTTACCATGCTCGACATGTAGGACAGTGCAAAAGAGACAGCACAGCCAGCTAAAAGGAGACTGTTTCATGTGTTAGCATGAAAACGACCACCTCTAACTTAAAAAAACAGACTGATGTTGAAGGGATGACTGCAGTAGACTTTGTTTTCTATTGAATTCCTTGTGTGCCCAGTTCCCTGTGGGCTGTCATGTCTGTGAGGCCGAGCGTTGTTTGGTTGTGTGTATGACACCAGTGGAGAAAATGTGACATTTAATATATTATGATAGATGTCAAATGACTTCTGAAACTACTTTTCCAAAATATTTTGTTTTAAAATTGATTGTTTGTTAAACATCACACAGTTGTAATTTTATGAATGGAATTTGTGTGTAGTATCAGCAAATACCATTTGTAAGTCCTTAATGCAAAACAACCTGATTAACCAGAACCACAGGAGACAACATTTTACGAAAACCTCCTTTCATGAGCAGAGAAAGAATTCCAGTGGTTCTCTTCTTGTCTCCTGAGATGAAACATCGATGATCGAACATAGATAGAGTTTATATTACTGTCAGTGTCTCTGACTGGTGTCATCCATACTGTTATCTTAGCCTTTTAAGGATTAATATACCTTTTCAAGTTTAATGAGATAAGAGACCTGGGGGAGTTCTCCCCCTGCTGTGTTCAAAGGCCATCCGGCCTTACAGGAACTGCTTTATCTCAGCCACTGATTGACCTGGCTGATAGGTGATACTGAGGAACCACAGTGGCCCAGGGAAGTGGCCTCTCCACTCGGGAATGGGACTGGCAAACTTGGCCTCTCCTGTCTGTGAGAATCACATCATTGGGGCTCCGGCATCCCTGGGATGTCGTCTCCTCTCTTTGATTCTTGTGACCAGGCAGTTTTACGTGCCTACCTCCCTCACACCACCCAATCCAGAGCCCATAAAGCAAGTCTGCTGCTCTCTAGCTAGTTGGACAGGACGTGTTTGTAAGTGTTGCCTGAATGCGCCGCCAGGCGAAACAACACCCCGAGGGCTCGTAAGACTGTGATTTCTTCTCCAAGCCCATGCCACGAGACCAATTCTAGTTCCAGCTCAGTTCTTCTAAAATTTTGCCTTTAGTGCCTTGTGCCTTGTGACCACGGACCATCAGGGTTTGCCTCATGCTTTATAGGGTAGGAAAATCAAAATATCTCCCCTGATCAGTACAGATTCTTATTATATAATCCACCAATGTTAGCTAGATGCATTTGATACAAGATGTCTGGTTAGTGTAGGCCAAGCTAGTATAGCACTTAAGTCCTCATGATAATCAACATTAGCTAAGTGGGTTCAGCCTGTTCCCATAGAAAGTCTATAGTTATAGTTACAAAAGTAATGCAGCATAATTTTCCTAAAAAGGAGGCTGATTGGCTGGTGGTTGGTTGTGTACACTTGCCTTTGTTAACTAAGGACATAACCATCAGGGAAACAAAGTAAACCAATAATAATGCCCTGAGTGAAACGCCATAATTAAACAAAATGCGGCCTAATGGTCACAGAATAATATTACTCTTCAGAATAAAAATGTTCTTCTAAAAATGTTTAGGTCGAGATTGACTTACAAGTTGCAAATTATGGTCGTAATGTCATACAACAAGTATGTGTTTAACAAATCATCCATGTGACAAATTCCTCTTTCACAGTGCAGTCCTATTGTACACTTCTGGAATTTGAAGATATTCCTGGAGATTTAAGATACAAGACAACATGGTATGGGGAATGCAGCCAAAGGCAGGGTTGCTCTGGGGATATATTTCTCAAGGAGGGTTGAAGGGCTCTCTCATTATCACTATATACTGAGAGAATAAAATAAAGGCCCCTGGAAAGGTCCCTGAGGCAACTGCATGCAAGGGAGTTGATTGTCCTTCATGCTACACACTATATCACAGGCTAATCTCTGAGGGAAACATCTGTGTGTGGATACATGAGGCACGTGTTGGTGCAACTGAATAGCAGGTCGGAGACAGTGGGAAAAGCAGGGCTCCAAGCCCCATTAATGCTGTTGCTGCCATGTTTGTTCATCTGTGCAATTTCCAAATAACGTCATCACTCAAATACATTACACAGAGGCTATTGCTGTCGCCTGCTATGGGCCATCTCATGTTAGATTTATTGCTACCATGTCAAAATCATTCTGTAAGTTGTTGAGGTACTGAACAGTGATTCTATTCTATATGAAGAGTTCATTTACAACCGCTATATATCCATTTTGAGAAAAAAAGTGAGAATCTGAAGTTCATCGTTAAATATCTAAAACATAGATGATCCAGTCGGTATACATCAGCGTAATTTTGTTGCCAACTATCCTATAAAGAATACCATACATTGTTTTAGTTGTGCTATCGATCATTTTGTAAAACGTATTTTAAATTTCTTCAAAATGGTGGATATCTCATTTTAGAACGTAACTCTTTATATCTTAAATGCTGCTCTACAGGTTGTATGAATGACGACACCTTCACATAAAGAGTCAAGAGACAAGCAATTTAAAATAGTTTAACCATGCTCGATTTTAAAAAATTTAAAATTTTTACATGAAAATGATGCTGATATATTGAATCAGTGATGCTTCTGTGCTTCTATGACAGAGATGAAGGCACTAGGCAAATGCATTTGGATTTGTTCTGCTTTATTTGAGTTTGTCAAAATATTGTTTATTTTTGCTATGTGAAAGGTTCTCACCAAAATCACCTCTGTGGAATGCTAAAGGGTCTAACTAAATATCTAACATAACAATAAACGAGTGTAGTGGTCATCTATCGCTGAGAACTTTTAGATGTTGTTAGGTGTTGTATAAGCCACATCATTTAAAATGAAGAATGAACTCCACAGTTTCAGGTTCTTTGAGACAGGTTGGAATTTAGGCCAGAATATGTGTGCTTTTGTAATGTAGGAGCACTGTGACAGGTCCACAGGTTTTTTACTGAACAGCTGATATGGAGGCATGTTGGTGAATGAACATAAGCCTGGTACTGGGGGACAGTGCACCCCCCTCTAGAGAATGTGTTACCAGACCAGACAGGAATGCATGCCCACACCAGTGGTAGAAGTCGTGACAGAGCACTGCTTTTGACAAAGTGGGAAATCACCATGTACAAGTGGGGATCATGTGATTTAAATGCATAGAATGCCACAGATTGCCGTACACTGAAGTTAATGGCAGTTCCCCTCATGTTTTGAAGTTCAGCTGGCACTGCCACCTCATATGGCCTGGTGTTAATCTGCCATGAACAAGCCTGCATTATGCCAAGAGCATAGTAGAAGTGACTGGGAAACAGGTGGCCTCTGCTTTCTCTCATTTCTGTTCTGGGCCCCGGCTTCAGGACATGAGCTTGGACAGCTCACATTCTTTTGGGGAATTTCCTGTCAAACTACTCACTTGTTAAAGAGAAAATCAACCCAGAATATACTCATGATGTTTGCGTTTTTGTCTTGTTTGTTGAATCAGAGAACATAACTTCTGTCAATATTTGTAATGCAGAAATTTTCAATTTTAGAGATTGGGATTAAGACATCAAAACGTTCCTACTATGGCACAAATCACAAGTCACTGCCCTTTGACCTTGGCTACCCTTCCCATAATGCAACAAACACATAATCAATCAGTGACTCCACCTGTTTAAGGTGGTAGGGATTCATCTTGGGCTGACGGCACCAGTTGAGGCACATGTTTAAGGGATATGCAGAAGATGATCAGTTACATTTGGGGACTACACATCCTCAGAGCAGGTTTGAAATGTTTGGCCCACAAGAGACTGCAGTTAGACTGAAGACTATTAAGTCAGACAGAAATGTGTACCCCCAATTCTGACTGGCTGTGCTGATATTTAACCTCAAGGTTTTCTATCATTCTCTTCTCCCAAAGTCACAACACTCAGCCTCTAGCAATGTATTGTACCTGCTGCCTATGACTATCAGTTGTCGTTCACTTCTCACGTGTCTCACTTTCCTTTCCATCATTATTCAGCAAGCTGGACAAAAGCTCAAAGCTCATTATGAATCTCGTTTGCAGAAGTGCCTCCCTCACACAGACTCACAGGCAACTGATAAACCAGCACTCTCACTTATAACCACACCTTTCCATTGAGATTAGACTTATAGATTTGATACTGAGATGTGAGGTGTCTTGGCACCCCAAAAATCACGCAGAGAAAGTTTGAAATGTTTGGCCCACAATTGCTTTGTCAATGAAATTTAATTTTGCAACATAATATGCCTATTTACTATTTACTATTCTCATGAGTGAAAACTTTTTTTTCTGTACTGACACTATGTATTGTAGCAGTGATAACCAGATATGTAGAATTTAAAATATCTTTTATCTTTTTGATATAGGCTGAGTAGTCCAGTTCTACATGAGAGAATGAGGCTAGATTGCATGCATCTTTGTGTGTACATAACAATTCTTGTGTTATATTTGTGTTATATTCATGTTCCATAGCTCCAAGAAATAAAAAATTGATTGTTTTACCTGGAATGGGAAAGAAGGACAACATAAATCAAATAAAAATAAATTACTCCATATATATCTGCAATACAACAAAGGATCTCTTTTGCAAGAATATCTACATCATGACTTCAAAAGACTTTGTCCACTGTTATCACTTATATCTTGGCTGTAGCAGAGAATGTGATTCCATGGATTGAAGGAAATTGATAGCAGGTTGTCTGCAAGGCTCCCTCTGGCACAGAGGAGAAGGGTTGTAACACATCACGATTGGCAGTTTTCTTTATAAAGTGGTAAAAACACAGAAAACTCATGGACTTCGTGATTGGATGAGGACTGAGGACTCTTGCTGTGCAGGGTTTTGGAAAAGATTCAGGTGGCAACTTGTTGAAAACAGGAAATGATTTTTGGTTCTGTATCGGGTGGAACCCACTGTGAGTTACAGCTTTATGTTACGCCTTATTTGGTAGGCTTTATAGGGAAAATTTCCATCATCACTGAGAAATATGAAACTTCATTGGTGATAGGATATCACTGAAAACCAGTTGTTCTTAAACAAATATAAAATATAGGCTCTCTCAGCATCCTCTTTCACACAGGTAGTGTGTTGTAACTACTCAGGTCCCCCAGTTTTTCATAGTAATAGACACTGTCAGGTGTCAGTCAACAATACCCAGACAGCCTGGGGAGTCATGGGAGCTCAAATCCTGGTGCTGAACTTGGACTGAGATGAGAGAGCCTGGAGAGAGAGAGAGGTCTGCTTTCCATAAAATTCTGGTATCCTGTGAGGCAGCTCCACTTCATATTCATAAATCGTCTAGATGGAGATTGGGGGTACGTCATATCGCAACATAACGTCAGGAAAAGTTAAAGCTCAAACGATAGAATGGCAGTTCTCACATTTTAAGATCAAAGCAAATTGTAAGATCTTAAAGGTTTCTGTTCTGTTTTATCCGTTACTTTGCAACAAGAGAAGGCGACTACAGTATAAGAATGTGTAGAGTTCAATACAAGTTCATTTTCATCTTCTTCTTTTGATGAACATATATTTTAGCACTTGAAGTATTTTAGTCTTTCCAGCAGAACTGATGGAGGAAATTATTAGCATGTACGATTCTGGGTATTGCCCCTCCTGTGATAGGCCCAGTCCTTCATCTCTCTCCTGGCGGCTGTGGAGAGTTGAGGTCCCCAGGCTCTCCATGGCTTGTGCTCTGGCCAGCTCCAGCCCATGCGTGTAATGCTGTTTGTAATGAGAAATCTAAACAGGGAACAGCAGTGAGGCATGACAGGAATGTGTTTCCATTGGAGGGAGCTCCATGCAAGAAAAAGAGAAGAAAAAAGAATAAGAGAAAAGTTGAGGCAGAGCTGGTGTCCAGAAGGAGCACTCACTTGGGCCAAGGCGGAAGACTAATGTTATTGTACATTGGCTGTCACTCTGCCAGCCCTCCCTCACCAATTGGTTCCTGGTCCCCCTACCCCGTTTCTCCTCCGCCTCTGTCTTTGGTTCCCCAAGCCTCTGTTTGCTCA
>OOFE01004259.1:2308-15128 GCA_900323365.1 Monocentris japonica
TGATTGCGCAAATAAGTTGCACAAAAGAAGTTTTATGAGAAATAAGATGGATCAAGTACAACGTGCCTATGTCATGACCCATAGTACCAGACATGGGGTGGTACGGCGGTTATTTGAGCTCTGATGTGATCATGCTGCAACACCTCCATTGTCATCACAGGCTACAAAGAGCTTACAAGTCCCAGAAACAGAACAAACTGGATTTTTATGAAACAAGATTAGCTTTTGTGTAAATAATTGAATACAACAGATTATTTGCAAGAGAGATGAATATCAGCGTATCAAGACACAGGCATTCACATCTGTATACAACTAAGCATTAGTTATTGAGTTTATAAAATGTTAAACCAACAAAGCTCCTGCTGGTAATGTTTGGTCCTGAGCTGCCGTGCTAACACTGGGAAAAGCAAATGGATACGTTAGCATTAACATGGTTTTCATTTGCCTCCTAGTAGCCTCTTTCACAAATGGAAGAACAAGGGCTTTTTTCTTTTCCCATCATTAATCCCATTGTTAGGCAAATGTTTACGCTTGGTTTCATTATTGTTTTGTTTGCTTGCTGAGCGTGTTCTTGTTTCCTGCTTGTCTTTCTTCATCCCAGACAATGAGCACATATTTTTGGACATGGAGGAGAAACTGACTAAGTACTTTCCTAAAGAATGGAAGCAAGATTCAGGAAAGGTAAGGGAATGTTTTGGGGTTTTTTTTTGTATGTGTGGGGGTGAGGGGTAGAAAATGTTGTCAGTACAAATTATGTTTAACTGTCAGAAGCAGTTTGTTGCCCTACATAAGAGTCACACATTGACCTTTAGCATGACAAACTGGGATGCCAGCTCACACAGGCTTGCTCCAACATGTCTTTGCTTTCACACAGGGGTTACAGAAGAGAGCCCTGCCTCTAGTACTCTGCCTCAAAGTACAATACTACGTGGAGAATGGCAGACTCATTTGGTATGTCCCTCTATATGTTCATTATGAAGCTTCCTCATTATAGGACCAACTTGCTTGTTAATGCTATTGCTTTGTTGCATCCGGCAGCTCTGTTTTCATTCTAAGTTGCCCCCTTTCTCTCTTTTTGTGTGGTACCAGTGAGCGGAAAGCACGGCATCTGTACTACTCTGACTTACGAGAGCGGGTGCTGCGTTCTGAATGCCGTCAGCAGGAGGAAGTGTACTTCCAGCTGGCAGGTTACGCCCTGCAGGCTGACCTAGCTGACCACCCACTGCCAGGGGAGGATAAGGAGGACACCCCTTACTTTCAGCCCAAGGAGTACTTCCCTCCCTGGGTAGGTGTCATGTGGCAGCAGCTTTAAAAATGACTGTCTCTATTTGATTTCTAAATACAATACATATGTCTTTTAAGGGATTTGAATGTTTTGTGTTTTGAGGTTATGTGGCGATCTCTTCATGCACCACACATCTATCTGTTTTTGCTTCTTTAGATTGTGGCCAAGCGTGGAGTAGACTATCTCCTTTGCCATGGACCCAAGGTGCATCGGGAGCTGTGGGGCATGTCTGCCCGTGACGCCATCCTGCACTTCATCAGAGAGTCGTGTCGACTGGAGGATGTACCTGTCACTTTCTACAGACTACAAAAGGTTAAGGAACCAATTCAATATTTCAGTGCCCTCTGAATTAAATGAGTTGTTTGAATTCAGCCTATGTAGTACATACATTTCTGTAAGCTGTGTTAATATTAATAAATAATTGATTGATATCAATAAAAAAGCCATAATGATTAGAGGTTTGGCCATTGGTTGAAGGAATGTGTTTCCATCTCATTTTGATCTATGGCCATTTCAGGAGTGAATCTCCTCTCACACTGACATGTAGTTGTTCCCATCACTGATCGAGGCAGTTTGGCTTCACTTGAGCTGTACTGGATGAATGGCTATGGGGCAGTTACATAACCTTCTATCATATCTATCCCAGTTTATTGTCCTCCCCATTTCAAAATCACTCAGATACTGAGTGATATTTTGAAGGCTGATCCAGAAAATGCGTAATGTGTTATCACATTTAATTTGCTGTTAAGTTTTGAACTAGAAGAGGGGCTAAACTGTGGAATGGGTTTCTTATCTGAACAGTCAGATGCCTCTCTGACATCTCATCTTTCATTTGTCCAGGACAAGAAGGCAGAGAGAGGGATGGCACTGCTTGGTCTGACCCTGCGAGGAATGCAGGTTTATCAGGTGCGTGCATGTGTGAGTGTGTTATTAATGTGTGTACGTCAACATATACGTAAGCGTGAACCTGCATTTGCTCAAAGACTCGTTCTGTACGTCTGTGGCCCTGAAAACCCTCTGACTAGACATGTGAGGAATGTGTGGGATTGCCACCAACAGCAGTGCATCAGGAGATAGGGGCTGTCTGCCATCGCTGTCAGTTGTTTGATCTGTCCATCAGGGGCCATCTGGGGGGGATTAGGGCTTTAGGCCTGGCTGATTACAGAGCCAACAGACTGTGAGATACCTTGAGGAACCCATGGCCTCTTAGTGAGGTCCAGATGGCTCTGGTGAACAAAAAGACAATGGAGCATTGATAATTAATAGCCAATTATAAAATATACTTAAGTAGATTACCCATCAAAAATCTGTATTCCACATTTTAGACCCAAAAGTTCCTGCAAGCATTAGAGCTGTTTCTCTTAGACTACCTGTGTATTGTCTGCATTTGTAGGAGGTGAACAACATACGCCAGCTGCTGTATGACTTCCCCTGGTTTAACGTGGGACGTCTCACCTTCCTGGTACACAGGCTGCTTTTTTTCCATTCTGTTAGGACTAAGTGGAATCATTCTAATTATTTAATGGGCATTAGCTACGCACACTACCACACATGTACAATATCATGTTGTCCTATCCAGGGTAAGAAATTCGAGATTCAGCCAGATGGCTTGCCGTCAGCCAGGAAGCTGGTGTACTATACTGGGTCACCGTTCCGCTCACGCCACCTCCTCTTGCACCTGAGCAGCAGCCACCGCCTCTACCTCAGCCTCCAGCCTGCCCTCAAACACCTACGCCAGCTGGAGGAGAGCGAAGGTAAGGGGAGGAGGAGTGGATGTGGTGATATGACTAGTTACTAGAATCATTAATAAAAGTGATACCTATAGAATGGCTGGCCCTGGAAATGAAATGTATAGCTTTGGTGGCCTCAATTACTTGTAGATTCTTCACCAAAAAATGTGTTAATGTTCAGTAAATTAATTTGCTGTTGTAGCTGTTTAGAACCAAAATTGCATTTTGACTTCTATGGGAATATAACCAGGATAAACTTAATAAAAATGCATCATGCACAAATAAAGCAAAATTTATAATGTGCTATTTATGGTTATATCAATCAACATTAATTTCAAGAAAAAGATCCTGCACAGTATGCCTTTTAAAATATGTTGGTTTTTTTTGTTCTGTATTGTTGAGAATAAAGAAGCTCTGAAAATCTGAAAAATTGGGACCAGCACTGTCACAGGAAATACTGAAAGGCTGACATTGAAAATGAACAATCAACTGGCTGTCAGCTTCAGGCAGTTTCCATAAGTGGCCCCAGGGGAACTACTTGAGCTTCCTTAATATATTGAGTGTATCACCTTCTGTTTTAGAATCAAGCTAATGACAAAAAAAATATGTGATTTCAGTTGCATCATGTGGTTTATGCTCTTATTAAAAGAGTTCTGTTATTCCTCCCTTCCAGAGAAGAAGCGTTACAGAGAGTCCTACATCAGCGATGACCTAGACCTGGACCCCCCAGGTAGTGAGAGCAGTCCTGGCCTTTCCCGACACTCCACCAGCAGCTCCGGAATTGACGTTTACACCCGGCAACACAGCATCTCCACAGAGATGGCTTCGATGGAGGAAGAAGGTCAGCGACGAGCACAGAAGTGTTTCAGCTCAGCAGCTAGCCATGGCAGCTCCTGCACCTCTGGCATTGACACGGGCAGTAAGGCTCGAACAGATGACGAGGAGTGGCAAGAGGAAGGTGAGAGGATATTTTTGCTGATAAATTCACACCGAAAATTATACCCATCCCTCAGCATCTTTTCTTAGCAGTAAAGTGTCACTATGTTGAATGAACCATGTCAGTGATAGACATAAAACATGTCTGCAGACAAGAAAGTGGCTGTCTGAAATGTATTGTATTGTATTTATCACTGCAAGTTCTGTGGAGAGAATTGCATGAGTGGAATTTTGTTGAGCATTAGAGGAGTAAACAATGTATTCCTCACCCTTCTTAACCTTTACATTATGCCCTGCAAATTCATATAAGGCTATGGCACATCACTTATACTTAATCTTCCCCAGAGATCCAGACCAATGTAGACAGTCCAACGGAGGTTCTTGTGGATGATCCTGATGAGATGCTCCAATTGGCTGATCTTCTTGGGGATGTGTCAGTGGATTGCCCAGTGCTCACCTCGGAGACTCACTTGCTAGGTATGAATCATTGGACTCCATTTACACCATGAGATCATTGTTCTATTGTCAGTAACAATCTCAAACTAAAATTTGGTTTTGTGGTCTACAGAAAGCAAAGGGTGTCCCCCAGACAGTGACGATGATGATCTGGGAAAATTACATCACAAGGATACCTTAAAACAGGTTTGTCATCTATTATCCTTCTCTGTCACTTTGCTCTTTCTCTCCTGTTGTATTTCTCTATTTTGCCCTCCTTACGCTTTACCGTCTTTATTCTAGGCCCTGACATCTAGGACACATGTCTGCGTGGATCGGCACAGCCAGAGTCTGGATGACGTTCGTCTTTTCCCACCTCCTGCACCCCTGGGGACAACACTACTGCCTGACTCTTCCCACAGCTACACCTTTGGGCTCCCAGACCCCCCAACAAACACAAAGGTCCCTGCAGACCACAGTTATTACCCCCTTTTGCACTGCCAGGCCAAGCCTTCATTCTATGGCCGCAGGTCTACCAACTGCCTCTCCCTGGACCTGCTAGGGGATGAACAGTTGCTAGAATTCATACTCTGAATACCATAAAGCGCTGTTGTCCATAAATAAGCCTGTCCTCTCCCTTCACTTCCAATGCAACTCAAATGGGCAGGTTGACTACATGTGAATGTCTTATAGTATTTTTTTTGTGGTGATAATGACAACGAGGGATGTGTGTGCTTATATCTGTACACATTATTGAAGATGCTGAAGAGGTTCATGAGGGGACCCCATTTCCTATAGTTCCTATAGGAGACCTAGTCCAGCAACATTTCAATCAGTAAACACAGCATATTTATTGATGTATGTTTTTGTTACTGTACATTGTGTACATACTTGCACTATTTTATTACATGTTTAAATTTTTCAGAACAAGAACAATTTCTAATCAACTTTATTGTATTTTGTAAAGTTTACAATATTAAATACACTTACAGTGCGGGCATGTCTGCATAGCTTGATGTTGAGGGAGCATCACTGCATGGGACATTCAAGAGATGGGTCTCCCTTTCCTTACCATTAAGCCTATTTGCTGATGTGAACATTTTGGCTAATTGTAATTGTTTCAGCCAGGAGAACATCCGGAAACCACGGTGCTACTCATTGTGCATGCTTTTTTATAGTATTTTATAAGATACTTAATGTTTTTGTATAGCCTGTGTATATGAAAACATTTTGTATACAAAAGGTAGAAAAAGGTCTTTTTTTTTTTTTTTGGGGTCTAAAGATGCTGCAGGAAATCTCAGTTGTCTCATTGTTTGCCTAACTGTTAGTCTGCCACAGCAATCCATAATCAAATGCTAAAATGGAAAATGTAATTTTGTTGGTAAAAGTTGGTAATACATTCATCCAAAGCTTCATCATACTTTATTTTACCCATTTCATAATTAGAACAGCAAAGTATTATTTGTAAAGCAGTATTTCTTTAACTATGGCTATTATGTGTATAATGAATCTATTTTTGTATTATGTAACCCCAAACAAAGAGCCTTTCTTTCTGTTTTACTCAGATATCATTGTCAATAACCTGCTTTGTAAATTGTAATTGGTGTGCTAAGGATTAGATCTTTTTTTCTTAGCCCAGATAAACTGAACTCCATAGGAAAGGATCTCAGTCCTTCAACACAAACGGTTACTCAGTGCCAGTAATGTTTGAAGAAATGGCATAGTATTAATTCAGAACATTGAACCACTTCTTTATATATAAAGCACTGTTTTTATATGCTAGTGAAAATAAATTTTAAATGCAACCAAATGTCTCTTGGTCATTGTTCTTTTTTGCACTACTGTAAAATATAATGTATAAAATTATATAATTGCAAGCTTATATTCAAACTTTAAATTATAGATAAAATTAAAAATTACAACTTAAAGCTAGAACTATTCTATGTAGTTTTCTATATATTTACACATTTTTTGTGTCGTTCTGATTCACTTGTAATAAATTACCTTCTAGCAAAGTTTCTCATCTTTCTCATCTCTCGCGAGAGTTTGATGTGACGTTTGCGGAAGTTTACATTCCACATGGAAACGTGTGGCACGGGGAAAGCCAACTTGGGGTAGCTTTAGCGTGTGTGTCCCCTGTAGTTGTAGCTGTTTGCAATGTATTCCGTTTTGATCAGTGCGCTTCTGTCAAGCTCTCCTAACTATGACATGCTGTTTGAAACTTTGTCCTGGCCAAGCGAGTCGTGGCCGGAAACAGAAAAGGTGCAGGCACTGACAACGTTCATTGAAGGTCTCGGACCACTTTTGGCTGACTCGTCTACAGACACGATTCCGTTTACAGCTGCGAAAAGGCAATACTTGATTGGAAAAATTGAATCGGTCATTTGGACACAGTGTATCCCCCTTCTCTCAAAAATATCAGAGGAAGCTGTGGCTAGCAAAGGTATTGCTTTACAAGACATGCGATGCAGAGAAAGTACCACTGCTGTCTGTAGACTGCTGAGCGTCTGCATCCCGCTGTGTGATTGCGCTGCAGCAGGGCGGGTGGCTCTCTACGTCCTCCCGACGCTGCAGCTGTCAAAGGTGGATGCGGAGGAGGAGTTGCCCAGTCAGGGACGACTCGATGTAGAGGTCGCCATTGAAGTCATGGCTGTCCTGTTACCTACTCTTTCACCCAATGAACAGCTTACATCAATCACGCTGTCATCTGCCTTATCCTGCATCAGAAGAGTGTCTGATGCAGTGGTCTCTAAAATCACTGTCAGGCTCCTATTTACACTGTTCAACTGCTGCAGTGGAGCGAGGTTAAGGGGCACCCTCCAGTTCATATTGGATGATCTGTGCAACTGGCACTTGAGTAACCGCACACCAACGGTAACAGAACGCACATTGCTGTGTTTGACAGCCCTCTCAGACCACATGTTTAAACCTTACCAGCCAGGTCAAACCCTCCCATGCCATCAACCCGACCCACGTCTGTCCCTCCAGTTCTGGAGGATCCTTCAGGATGGACTGACACACAAAGACAATGTGTCACGTAAGCGGGCGTTGTATCTGCTGAAAAGGTGTGTGGCCCTGTCAGAGGAGGAGGAGGCCGAGTGCCCCTGCTCTCCATCAGGCGAAGGTAAAATGCTCACTTTTGGTGACAGCGTGTCGGCTTCAAGTTCACCACTGTTATTTGGCCTGCCTTGTAGTGAGTGGACATGATGTTTTCTTTCTTACACTTGAAATTGTTGCAGATGAGGTCGTGTTCAGATGGGCCCCTAACAGAAGCAAGTTGCTTAGAGAGTTCTGGGAGGACTATGCGCTGGTGATGGAGACCCTGGAGGAAAACCAGGTAGTCGATCCCAAATGATAGTTGGGTCAAAACCAATTCAGAGGTTGACATCATGGTATCATAGTGCTGCTTGTTGATTCTTTTTTTTCCTTTGCAGATCCATGTCGTCCGGCCAGTCCTCAACCGAATAGACGTGTTGATCCAAACAACAGCAATTGATAGTCAAGGTAAAACTAGGCTGAAGAAAATGTGTTATGTGAACTGTTGGAACTGTTTTCTGCTTTCTCTTTGTTTATGCCTGGTCTGTCTTGCAGCGCCACACAGTGGCCTCTTCCATCCATCCTGGCTGCTGTGTGTGTATCAACGCATGTTCCACAGTGAGAACAAATCCTTAATGAGAGAGGGAGTGTGTCATCTGCTGGAGCTTCAGGCCCTCCAACAGCCAGCCTTTGCCTTAGCCTTCTCGCAGGTGCAAGCTAGCTCACATTTTATCCCTTTTAAATGAAGCTTAATCATTCAAAATATATATATTTTAGAATGACACATGATTCATATTCTGGAAGAGGAAGATGCTGAGGTTTTCCCCTCTGTCCCTCTGCTCCCCAGTTTATTGTTGGCCCCTTCATGGATGTTCTGTCTGAAAGCTCTCTCTTCCACAGGTGGGTATTTTTCTGAAAATCCAATGGAAAAAAATGGTTTTCTGGTAAATATTAAGTGTTGCTTTCACCAGCCCTAATTAATCAGCCTTCTGCTTCTACCCAGGACGATTGGGCAGAGCATAGGAGATTGCCCTGAGCTGGGGGTTAAACTCCAAGTCTTCATGGCCACCTTCTTCAGTAGCCTGCCACCAGAAGACAGAGGTACAGAGAGACAGTGGTCATAGACAATACTTATCAACCTAGTCTTGGTCAGTTCTCATTGTTAATTATATTGATTACTTTCAAAACAATAAATGGCCTGGCTCCATCTTACATCTCAGAACTGTTATCACAGAAGGCTCTGTTCCAAAGGCCAGATAAAAGACTAAAGGTTATCGAGCCTTTGCAATTAGGGCACCTTAAACTTTGGAACAATTTGCCAAAAGAAATCCATTAATCTAACTGTCTTCTTTTTAGAGCCAACTGAAAAGTTTTTTTATTGACTTGCATTCAATTAATGCCTTGTTTTATGTATTTTTTCCCTCTATGTGTATATATTTGTGTATTCTTATTTTTTTTAACTGTGAAGCACTTTGTAAGAAAAGTGCTATAGAAATAGTTTATTATTATTATCATCTCTAAGTCACCTGTTTACTCTGTAGGCTCTGTGTTGCTGCAGCTGATCCATCGGCTGGGGTCCCAACACTGGTGTGCAGTACCCATCCTCTTCCTCTCCCAGGCCCTATCCAGCCTCTCCCATAGTCCTCTGCTGGGGACTGATGGGCTCAGTGCTCTTAGGTACCCCACCATGTTTGCAGACAGACAGACAGACTACATAGCAGCTGGCATTCCAAGATGTGGATTAATATTGTGTCTGCGGTGTGTTACAGGGAGGTGCTGCGCTGCACTATGATTACACATCAAGTCCTGCTGAGAGGAGCTGCCCAGTGCTTCCTCCTAAACAGCGCCCTCTGTCTCACAGAAGTGGTAAGACGCATTAATTGCCCCACACGTTAATACCGTTTGATGTTGCTCCTTTCCTGGAACTTAATAACATCGAAATGTGTCTATGAAAGTGGATAGCTGCTATATTGAAAAGTTATTCTTTTGCAGAGCACAGTGACCCTAGATGATGTTTTTAGTTTCCTGATGCATTTCCGTGCAGATGAGTCACTAGGTAGAGGGACACAGCTTTGGAATCAGGTGAGATGCATGTGAGAGCCATTTGAAACAGAAATTGACCTAACGTTGGTTAAAATAGCACGTTAGAGAATTTGCTGAACTGACTCATTGCTACATAACATTTGTGACTCCATTGCAGTTGCTTGCCTGGCTATCAGACAATGAAGGCCATTTCAAGCCCAGTATTAAGGAGGGAGCAACTGGCCCACAGCATGGTGCTACCATAAACAAGGAAACTGTAAGAGCCTTTGTTCAGTCTGAGATACACACTTTTCTCCAAGTCCCAGCTAGCACAGGTGAGTCTGGAGGGAGATGGTAATCGCACATCATTCAGTACATCATAGTACTGAATGATCCTGTACGGAGACATGATAATACTTGATATAAGTGATACATTTTATATGTGATATGTTATTAGTAGGTTGTTATCCTCCCCAGGTCAGACTGAGAGGTTGCCTGACCCTAGAGAGGCTGATAAGCTGGCCAGGGCCATTCTCCTGTGTGTAGACATGGAGAAGGGTGGACCTGGAGGAAAGCTCGATAATGGGCTGGAGTCGCTACTGTCCCCCCTGCTGAACACCCTGAGCAGAGTCAGCACCAACGTCTATTTGCCACTTCGCAAGACTGACAAGAGCCTGCAGCTCATGCTCCGACTGTTCCAGCTTAGAGGAACACCAGGTTGTCAGCATGTAGGAGAGGAGCAAGGTTTGTAATGATGTCACTGATTCACTTTAAGTCGTAAGTAGCAGTAGTTCATCAAGCATGCAGTTCAAAGACTTGTGCAGTGCCTACATTTGGAAATCCTTGTCATGGTTAATATGATACTACATTTCTGAATAACAGCGTGTCAGATCGACTCTCTTTGCTCTTTCACAGGAGACAATGTGGCGGTTGCCATGGAGAAGCTAATTCTTAAAGTTGTAGATCCCATCCAAGAGTTTATCCTGAGACGGCTGTGCGGAGAATTACAGCAGGTAAACAGCAATTATGTTACACTACGCTACTTTACGCTACAACTAGCCTGGCTGACTGTGATGGCCAATTTAGACATATACATTTGCTGTCCTTTATAGCTATTTGACGTGGACCGGGCAGAGCTCTATCTGTGTGTCCTGAGGCAGCTGGTGGTGATGTACAGTGCTATACCACAGCACCACAGTAAAATGCAACAGACCTATTTCCCTAAACTCATCAAAAATAGCCTCAAGATCCTGCAAGAACCAACACAACAGGTACACAGCTACATATTTATCCTCCTGTCATCAGGGAGTAGTTTCACAAACGCAGTGTGTTGCTGGAGTATTCAACAAGGTTTGATTTGGGTTTTTTGTGAATGCGTGTGTTGCCAGATCCCCTCTGTGGCAGGCCAGGTGGCTAGGGCGGTTGCCATGGCGTCGCTGGCTGCGGTGTGTGGTCTTCTGGGGCAGCAAGTGATTGACAGGCGTTCAGAGACCTTTTCTGCTTTGATGTCTCTGAATGACTACTTCTACACACCAGCTTCTTCCTCACACACGCAACTCTTTCTGGGACACTTCAATCAAACCCTGCTGAAGCCACAGACCGTAGACTGTTCAAGGTTGGTGGATTTGTGAAAGTCTGCTGACCGTAAGCCGTTGAAGTATTGGCCATATTGCTTCAAAGCAGGTCATTCTGTTAAATGTGTTGTGGCTATTCCATTATTATAAGTAGTGAGTAGCATTCATTTAGTAACAGGACTTAGCGGGAAATAATATTCAGGATAAACGTATACACTCACTTAGTGACAGGCTGACATGATAAAGGCTGAGCATTGTTTTTCTTTCCATAGTGATGCAGGAGTGCCAGGTCCTCTACTACAGAACTGGGGACGCATGGCTGCCCATTTTACGCGGGACCAGTGGGTGTGCCTGAGCTTCCTAATAAAGACTCTGGAGGTTTCCAGACCCCCTGAGACCCACACGGCTGCTCTGGGCTGCTGTGTGGAGGCCCTGGCTCTGCTACCCAGTGACCTGGTGCTGCCCGTGCTTGCCTTTATGGAGGCAGTGCTGCCACAAGTGAGTCTCCTAGTTACAGCGTCCAAGCATTTCTTCTCACAACTGAAGTACTCTCTGACAAAGTGTATGTGTTGGTGATATTGCATCCAGCTGGCACTTTGTGAGGAGGCCCTGTGTGTGGAGGCTGTGACTCTTTCCTGGGAGCTGGTGCAGGGGCTGAGCTCCAACCCCCATGACTTCTGGCCCACACTGAAAGGCTTCATCTCCACGGCCTTCCACCATAACCTGCTAGAGCTAACAGACGCTCAGGCTCCGAGTCTCACCGGCACCCTGAAACAGGTGACTAACACATGCAGAATTGGACTAGAAGAGCATGGGGATTTGCACGTTATATCATATGGCTATGTAAAAATGTTTTGTATTTCTTTGAGTTCTACAGATGTGATGGTTGTTGTGGTTTGTGATTATCTTAGATTGCCAGTGAGCTGATGGAGCTGTCTCAGTCCAAGACAGGAGTGTTCAATGTGCTGATTCAACACTGCTGTCAAACTTGGCTGCCCACAGGCCAAGGAAGTGGTAACCAGGCTGATACCATGTTTTCTAGCATTTTCAACCACATCAACATACTCACTGAGGCTTGTGTCTATGGACCAGTGTTCAGGAGAGACCAACGGTAACTTTGAGAGCATTTTGATGGTTGGTTCAAGTTCTTTCTCAGGGTTATCTTAACTGATTTGTCTTGGTCTTTCACAGGCTAATCCAGGATGTCCAAACCTACGTGGAGCAACTTGGCGAAGAGTGTGCTGCTAATGTAGTAGTGACATGGTGAGCTGCTGGCCATGTGTAATAGTTCTCTCCTCTAAGACTGTGGTTTAAAATACTGCCACTAGAGGTCACTTCTGCAATGCAGATTTGTCACTTTTGAACTTTCTTTATTTTCTAGTGATAACAAGGATGATCAATTGCCCCGCACGTGTGCACTAGCCTTCCTCAGTCGCCTGGATTCCTCCAATCCGTTGCATGAAAGACTCATGCAGGATCTGGTGACCCAGCTGTTGAAAAAGGTGGGCTAATAGACAATCTTTTGGATTTGTGAACCTTCACAGTAAATGGGTACTTATGAGGGTACTTTTGACCTCCTGACATGCACACACAGACTGATGAATTGTGTCACTGTGTTTGTCTATTGCTTTACAGATTATTATTATTACCTGAATTTTAACTAGAGAGACAATAATTATATTGTTTCATTTTGTAACCCCCAAGTCATCTTTCCCATCTAAAGAATGAGTTGAGCTGATCAATTGTAACAATACTGTTCATTTAAGAGTATTTAACAACATTTTTCATTACCCCCCCCCCCC
>OOFE01004259.1:28692-40569 GCA_900323365.1 Monocentris japonica
CTCCTATTCTGATTCTCATAGTAGACAACACGGCTTCAAGACTACACTGAGCCATATCTATTTCATCCCACTCAGTGACCCTCGTAGAATAGAGCATCCAATCAGCCTTGACGTCCTGGCCAAAAGTCCTTCAACGTATTTTCATCGTATGAGTTTATGTTTATTTCTTTGCTGTACGTTTGAGTGCATGCATACATGGCTGTGTGTGCTATGTGTTACACGTGTGTGCGAGTGTGTTTGGTTGAAGAATAGGGGCAAGGCGCAGTCCTGCTGAGTGGATTAGCGCTGCATTAAGGAGGTGTCAGGAAGATAAATGAGTTGTGTGTTTTGCTTGGTCAAAGCCCAGGGGCACCCTTGGCAAAATGTCTCTCTCTGCAGTGCAGGCTGCCTGTCAGTCACAACCATACCTTTCATTTCTTGGAAAGGGCTGTTTGATTACAGGGTCAGAGACCTCATGTGTGTTGGTCTCAGCACAATGCAAGGATCAGAGGGGAAATTGGATCATGATCGGAGGTAACTCAGATTTAGCCCACAGAGTCAAATCTAATCCACTGCAAAGGCAACACATTTACGACACACCAATGTCCAGCTCTACATTTAGCAGCTTGTTATTAAAATGTCCAGACGCAATGCATATGCTGTATATAATTCCCTTGAAAGTTAGCTAACCCATACATTATTTACAAGTCAACCAAAATGTTCCACCACCACCTCCTCACTCCTGCACTCCCCTGTCACGCTGCTACTGTCTTCCCATGGCCACATCCCTATTTAACAAGGATGATTTAACTTCCCCATCCCTCTCTCCTCCTTTATTTTCATGATGGAAACTCATCCAAGATTCCCTGCATTGCTGCAGACATCAAAACACTGCAATCCCCATCACCACAAGAGCGGCAGAGAGAGAGAGAGAGAGAATCAGCAAGAGAGAGAAAGAGAGACGGCAAGAGGGATGCAGGATTACAGTGTTAGTGTTTTACGAAGGCCTTTCATCACAGCTAATGGGGGACAGGGTGTGGGAGAGATGGGGTGAGTGGGAGCGAGTGAAAGCAAAAGGGGGGAATCCATTCTGCAAAGTGGGGGGCGGCTGCAGATATGAAAGCGTCTCTAGAGGAGGATCCACAAAACGAAACCATTAATCTACCGCTCCTCTCCTTGTCCGGACAAAAACAATGACAAACACGCAAGCACACACACAGACACACACAAGCACATACACCAGGAGTGATCATCGATAGCAAATCAGGCTGTCAAAGCAAGATGGGAGGAGGAGCTGGGTGAACCCATTTCAGATGCAGTTTGGGAGGACAGTCTAGAATATATCCACACTTGCTCTATCAACTCCAGGCACTGTTTGATTCAATTCAAAGTCCTACACAGATTACACTATTCTAGGACAAGGCTGCATAGAATATTTCCTGACAGAGAACAGTACCCTGTTCTCTATTGACACTCTTTTCTGAAGATGCAGCTACACACTTCATTTACTCTTGGGTGGACTGTAGATGTGCATACAAAAATCAATCACACACACATACACACACATTCCTAAACACTCACTCTGACCTTCATGAAGCACACACACACACACTCACCCTAACCCCCATGAAGCGGTCTCTAAGTACAATCCAAGAGAGCAAGAAGACAAAGGCCTTGTTACAACAGAAGAGCGCTGAGGCGTCTGTTGTGTTGATCTTCCTGAGGGCCTGCAGGTACAGGTAGTTGGTGAGGATCCACAGCAGGCCAAAGGGAGCTACCTTGGTGAAGAACACCTTGGGTGTCAGCCCATCATCCCCAAAGAACCGACAACACTCCCTGCATAGAAACATATTGCACAGCACAACAGTGTACCAGTGTTAGCATATTAAAAAAATGTGGTCAGTCCTGGTCCTTAGCAGTCCAATCTTTGTTTCTCTACTCATCAATCTAAAATGTTCATTGTTCATTGTACATTAATATTTAGTCAAGCTATAGAAAACGGTCAAGTTTCAATACAGTCTTTCGTCTTCATAGGAAGTCAGGATTCATGAATCATCTGATCCCAGGGACACAGTATTATAGTCATTTCTTTACTTCTATTACTCATTTGTAAAATTTCTAAAATGCATCCGTGAGCATGGTGGTCATATTTCTGACTCATATGAATTAGATGTTCAGTGGAAGGAACATTGAATTGATACATATTATTATGGCCTAGCAGTCTAAAATCAGTGATGTCGGCCTAGAGATACTTCACTGACTAACAATGACTGGCTGATTTTGGAGTCGTGCTTTTCTTGTAATGGATAAATACTCTGGGCATGGCCAAGTATTGGCATCGTTTCTGCTGCAGCAGCCAGGCATGAAAAATGAATGACTTAATGACTTAAGTGACTGAAAAGCTGGTTGACATTTAGTGGCAACCAGTGGTAGAATTCCATCAAAGATATGACTACTTCTGTTGTTGAGCACTGTTGTGGGACTAAAGCTACTGCACCCTCACATCTGCCTCCCTGCACCCTATGAGGCAGCAACAACAGTTTCAACCTGGAGAACTAACCGATAGTAATATGGTTGGAATTTATAAATAATGTCGAATACACTGTTAGGAACTGATATGTTTTTATCTGAAAAAAGGCTCCCTTTTTCCATTACATGACAAACTTTGTGTTTTATGCATTTTATAGATAGACCAAGAGTCCAGTTTCTGGGTATAAGGTCCCATGTGGGTGTAAAACTGTAGGTCCCACCGTGCCAATAATTTATGAAACACATTAATGAAAGGCATGAATGACTTTGATTTTTCTGATAGCCATTCATGCATATCTTGAAGCTCTGTAGCATGAGCATGATGATTCAATCTATAGGCAATGTATGGCCCACACAGCTGATGGAGATACACTGAAATTAAAAAAAACACCTGTAGAATGAACCTGGTGATAAAACAATCAAGAGTCTGGTGGTTTTTAGGTGATTTTTTGACTGTACACAAAAGGGTCTATAGTTCTTGAACTATTTGATCTGGATGGAAAACAGCCTCATGTAAAAGGTGGCAGATCAAGAGCTGTGCTTAAACCTCCCAGTCAATGTGTCAGATGCAATGTAGTAAAAGTGTGGAATTCAAAATGTCAGACGAGTCCACTGTGTTATTGACTATGTTCTGAATTGCTCCACTCCTCGGGGGCTTATGTTGCATCAAACTGCTACTATCAAGCTTCATGACACTACCACCCCCCTCCCTAAATAACCCCAAGAAATTACATCAGCATGATTTTTAAGACATTGGAATTCTGCTGCTACTATTTACTTTTACTATTTCATTTACTAGACTACACGCACCATTAAACATGCTGAAGCATCAATAATTGAGGAGTGACAGGTAGCTCAGGCCCATTTGCCAGAGCAGCCCGCTGAACCCTGAGGAGTAGCATTGTTACAAAAACACATTGATCATAGCCCCTTCACAAACAGGAGACTAACTCAATGAATATCAGGTCAAAGCCTATCTTCATTTCATTATAGAAACCAGATGCACTCCCAGATCCATACCAATAGCAGTTTGTGGTTTGTCTCTGCTATGTTTTGCTATTGTACATGTGCAACTCTGTGTCTGTTAGCATTTCTAAGTAATTGAGGCAAACTGTAATCTGCATTGACGTCAGACAGACTTCCAGCTCTGTGACCGTGCGCCGGTGAGGACCAAAAAAGGCTGAGGAAAGTGCTATGGGAGGGAATTTAAACCAGCTAGTAGCTCTCGAGACCGACAGTGAAAAAAGACATGTATTGCGCTGTGCCTCACGGCTGTGCGTTCCAAATCCTCTAGAGTATGTCAACCTAGCAAATCTATTCAAAAACCTGCAATTTCCCTGCCTGTCTCTTTCTCTGTCTCTCTCTCTCACAGCTGCAAGGTAAATCTAAAATCAGTACATCAAGAGGAAGTGATGAGGCGATACAGTGTGATGGCAAATAAGAGCACTGGCCTTTCAGGTGCTTGTGAGGACCACCTGAACAATTGGCACTGATATCTATGAAGAGACAGGACAGCACTTACAAATGTCAAGTCTTTGCCTCTATACTTTTATTGCATTGCCCGAGATTTAACAGCAGGTGTAATCTGAATGAATACAAAGAGAAATGGAGTGTTTGACATTCGGAGCACATAGGCATTGGCTGGGGGGGTGGGAGCCCCAGATCCTTGCATAAGCACTCACAAGAGTACAGTCATAGGCGTGAGGTGCATCAGAAGTGCAGAGCCTAGCTCCAAGGCTCCACATCCAGTATACACCCCCCCCACCGCCCTCCACCACCTGTGCTCTTTGTACTTAAGTAACACAGCAGGTAGCAGCGATAAGACTCCTGTCAAAAGACCATGATTAATGGACTGATTCAGCTGTGAAAGCACTCGTCTCTCCCTCCACACTTCTGGCTACGCTGCCTTCCGTTAGCTGCGCCAGCATGAATTAAGACAGTGGGTGCAAATACCGTGGGGTGTGAACCTGATATTCCAAATCAAATACATGACGGGCCATATCAGCAGTCAAATATGGATGGGTTGAACATTAAGTTGAACAGACAGTGGTGTAACATGAGGAGAGTCATATAAAACTGCATGTTATTCTCACGTTATAGAAGCAGTGTGGTCTCTGTGGGAAATCACCATGCTGTTTGAAAAGTATGTTATAAACTTTCACTTTAGCCTTTTAAGTGCACTATGAAGTATCTTTGTCATGGATTGATGTGCATGTTCATATCCCCCTTAAAATGACTGCATCAGTGCATTATCAACACCGCCATGATACAACATTTGGTCAAAGCACTGAGATACAGTTATTCCCCATGTCTGGAGCAGTGAGAGTCCTCTTACCTGAATCTCTGTCTGGGCGTCTGTCTCTCTGGGCTTTTGCACAGGTGGCCGATGTAATAGAGGGGGAAGAAGAGGCAGTTCCAGGTGGTGGCGAACCAGGTAAGGGTGAAGGGTGCGTCAAACTGCTTAAAGGTCAGCTTGGCCAGCTGGGTGGAGCCTGCCCAGGACGAGCACACGCACATCACCATGGCGACTCCCCACAGTGCCTTCTGCACCTGTACAGTTGTTACTCTGATGCAGCAGTGCAACCTCCGCCTGGTGGTCCCAGACTCTGACCCCGCCGCACCCGTGGCTGACTGTCCATCCGTAGTGCCCACCACATTCTCCCTGGTACGGTCTTCTCCTGGAGAATGCACATCTATTAAAAAAACATTCACACTGGAAATTTGTTGTCTAGTAACAAATGCTATTTTGTCATCTGGACACCATTGAACTATGCACTTCAGTTGAATAGAGACATTGGCAGCATCTCTTTGAACACATTACAGACACTTCAGCTTAGGCTGCTTATTGTACTGTCTCTTGAAACGAGTGATCAGTTTGGGTCTTTCTGATTTCTTAACTACTGATTAAAAGAGGTGTTTATTTGAACGGTGATTTGGTTTGGAAAATCGCACTTTCTTTGCATTATTTTATGTCTATTTTGAGTGTACATAAATTCTTCAATTATCTTTTGAAGTAAATCAAAACGTATTGCTCAAGACAATCTTCCTACTGTGCAAGTGACTTCAGGTCATCCGTGTCTTGGCATCTTTTCTTTGGATAAAAATAGCTCCTTTCACAGTTTAATTGAACTGGAAGGTAATCAATCAGACGTCTGAGGAAAAAATCTGGTGATCAAGTGTGACAGGGTGCAGCCAAACAGAGGACAAAAGAGGACAGATCTGATATCCAATCTGAGGCGACCTCTACTCCGCCTCATGACTTACAATGACACAAGCATGTGTGTGTGTGTGTGTGTGTGCACAAAGGCTCACATAATCACACTTAACTTTCCATTATTACTTTCAAAACTTGATAACTTCAATATAGCTTCAATAAATTTGAAGCTCTGGTCGCTGTCCCACTCTCATTCACTCAGTGCTTCAAAATTGCTTCACTTGCAAGGTCGTCTTGTTCTCTCTTGTTATGATGCCTGCTCATAGCTACATTGTCTATTATCTCCTCTAACTAATTAAGTTTTGATTGTGTAATCTGAATTTACAAACGTCCATAAGCTAAAACACAATTGTCACGATAATCTTTCCAAGTGAGTTCAGGTCTTCCATGTGTTTCCAAAAAGACGTATCTGTCTCTCTGCTTATCTCAATAAAATTGTGTATTGCAGAATAGAATATAGAATACAATAGAATAGAATATAGAATAGAATAGAATAGAATAGAATAGCATAGAATAGAATGGAACTTACCTTGCCATCTTTAAGCCAAACACACTCTAGACACACTTTGGCATATAATAACAAGGCAATCCTAAGACAACACCAAACAAAACCCCATATCATGCAGGTTTCATAACAGTTGTATATGCTTCTCCTGCAGCTTTGAGCCTTCCAACAAGTTAAAGATGAGGGATCTCCCTAACAGTGTTTCTTCTGAAGGTAATAACGTGCCACAGGGAGCATAATGTCAATTCATCTCCACTGTACAGTGCTAACTAGAATACAGAACACACTTGGTGAGACAAGAATAGTTCTGACTTAAATTGGGAGTTACACTGTGAACATGTAATGCCATAATCTACAGCATAGAATCATATCAGAAAATGTCGATGTGAACTGCATAATCAGAGGCAGGCTGATGTGGCCGGCTTGCCTCATATGTTCATGAAAGATGCATTAATCCTGCCAAATGAAGCGGCTCATTCTTCCTGGGAAGGTCGTCTCTGCCCTTGCCAGGTGGTCTCATTCAGAACACACATTAACTTCCCTCATTACTATCGACACTCCACGCCTGGGAGAGGCTAATGGCCCGATCCTCTCCAGGGAGCCCACAAAACGTCTGAATGCACAAGAGATTAACATTCTGTGTATGACTCCCAAAAAGTGAAAATGTCATGCAATTAAGATGAAATTCTGTAGGGACTTCATTTGGGCATCCAAACAAAAAATACTCTGCTGTGGCAACCGCACTTGACAGTTCTGGCAGCAGTTCTAAACCAGATTTGGCATTGGAATGAAAGCTGATTCAAGATCATTGTCTGCTGTTGCAATGAAATGACGAATCAGCAAAGACTAAAAAGAGACACACACACACAGATGTTTATCAAAGTCTTAGGCACAAGGGTGAGAATTAAGTTTCTCTATTCTGAGCTCCAAGCCTCTTTGTGTTGTTCTGAAGGTCATCTTGGTTTATGCTGCCCAGTTTGTCCTTCCTGGGCCTCTCTCCCACATCCCGTGGCTCTGGCCACTGCTCCATACTGCAGCACAGTTTAATCTTCCAAATGCAGTGACGGGCCAAGCCAATCAGCTCCCAGAGAGGCACTGGGACCGAGCTAAGCACTTCCAGTCCTGGCACATATAACACAGTTAGTGAAGTGTCATGGCAACATTAACCATGGCCACATTCCTGTCATACAGTCCACACTCTTCCATGAAGCCTTCTCCATAGTATTCATTGAATAAAATAATGAAAACATAAAAATAAATCATGATTATTTAATAAGAATAAGAATCATCTTTTATAAAATGAAACTCGGTTGGATAAAATATTTATTCAAACTGCTGTCAGTTGCTGTGGAGACGCCAAAGAATACACATTTTTCACCCACTCAAGCATTGGGTAGATGATCTAGAAGTAATGCACTTTTTTTGAGGGTGACTAATGGTACTGTTTCAACCTTGACTGCTAGTGCTTAACAACATGGAGTACCACAATATGTAGACTGAACTCATCTGTGTGAGAGTCATCGTTACCATGACTGAAACACCTAGAAAGAGGGACACACTCTAACTGCTAAATGATGAACTGAAGGTACTCACCTTATCATTCCATAATTGCATTTCAACTGTCAAGGTCAACTGGTGACTCGGGTGAGACTATTCTGTTTGTCTCATCAATATCGCTCCTACTGCAATAGTGTGATTGCCTTTCTTTCTCCCATTTTTATGAAAGAGTATGTGGTATCTGCACCATTTATACTGTATGTCTTAAATATCTCAATATATTCTACGTCTATTTCGAATCAAATTGAATCAAGTAGACCCAATAGACATCTGTGAATTCATTCGGTACAGGAAAAGACTGCTTGACAGCCTTGTAAGACTAACCTTGGATCCACTCTGACAACCACATCGCTTCTTCTTGTTGCATCTATTCATCCCTACCCCTCAGCTGAAATCATGCACATTAATACCAACGCAGCCACTATACATAGGTAAAGACAGTCTGAATGCTAGAGACAGAAAATCCATAAAAAATATGTTGCTACTGGGTCTTCATCCAAGCTAGCCATAGAACTGTATGCCTTAATTAACCACCTCCACCTGTGCTACAATGTTTGGACTGACTGAGTACTGAATATATGTCTGATCGGTGATGAAATTTATTTGACCATTATCTGCTCAGTTTTCCAATGTTTCTTCCATCTCATTCCATGCTCTCCTGCTTCCCGACCAGTCTCCTTCCCACTCTGCTCTCCTCCCTCCCCCTGCAGTCTCTGCAGTGCAGATCTCTCCTGCTGATAACTGCAAATCCCAAACCTGCCAGCAGAGCCCTTCCTGCCTGACTGCCTGCTTGTACACTTCAGAGATCCTGGCCGTGACAGGGCCGAGAAAGCCTGCTATCTCCCTCCCTCGACCTCCTCTCTCAACAGGCCACCACCCACGCCATTCCCCTCTCTCTGCCATCCTGCTATTCCCAGTGCAAGAGCACCGATCATCACAGACAGCAGTGTGGAACGCGTAAGGCTTGCCTCGGCTGCGGGGCAGTGTGTTGGTTTGTGAGGGTCGCCTTTGCTGGGACCTCAGCTAAGTGGGTGACACTGAGGTAAGGGAGAGGGTTGTCTGTTCGGTTGTTTGGTGACACCTCCTTGGGAGTAGGAGTGCACTGCAGCGCTATGCCTCAGTGATTCAGGAGGGTAAACAGATCAATCACCGACCCACACTTCAGAGGAACTTCTCCTTGTTTGGTGGGCCTCTCTAACCGTATGGTGGTACATATGAAAACTTTAAAGCACAAAATCAAAAATGACAGTGTAACTTCCTTATTTGTGTATGTGAAGCAGAATTGATTCAAAAGCCCCTGTCTCAACAAGTTTGAGCACAATGATTATACATATATGTAGGTGCATATACTGTTCAGTACTATTCAGCATTGCCCATGAGTTGGCTTTTATCTTAACTCAAATCCTGGCCCATGTGGCACAAATGTAAGACACAAATCCAATTAAACCTTCTTGAATCAAGAGTTCTATCAATAAAAAATAAAAATCTCTCAGTCCCATGTGGCTTTATGTGGCTTGTCTACCTTTTTTGATGTTTGGATCGAGGACTGGGCCTTTAAAACAGATAAGAACTACAGTGTGTATTAGTTTGAAAAATAAGACACCTCCTAGTAAAGGTCTCTGAGATGTCTTTTTATCGTAATATAACCAAACATTGTAGGACAGATTAATAGGAGGTTAATGAATGATAAACATCTCATTTCAGTAGATGGTAGTTTGTTTATGGGAGGCAGAGTGACAGGGCTTTGTGACGGGACCAGACACGCTACACATAGACAGCAGTCCGTCTCTTTACATTCCCTCTGGCTGACAGACAGTGAGAGTCTGTGAGACTTGGCTGTGACAGCAGGCCAGGCCGAGCTGTCAGTCAGAGTGCCTTTCACCACACCAGAGCAGGTTCATCTGACTAGTCTGTCCCACTCAATTACAAAACAGAGAAAGAGGGGGACAACACACCCTGCTGCTGCAGCCAGCTGATAGGTGGGACCACATAGGCTCAGGGAGAAAGGCCCAGGAGAGCAGACAAGGGCAGGATGTCTGTTACTAATTGTCCCCCCTCCTAAATTCCCTGCCTGTTTTTCCCTCCAACTTCAAGGGACAGCTGAACAACTTACTCAGTGGGATGTGAGTTGACAACTTGTTGTCTGTCATAGCCCTGATCTGCCCAGCTGGTTGAACAGATGCTGATGATACAGGTCAATGCTGCAGCCCCTTGGTCAGTGACACAGCAAAACACTGCATGCCAGCAAGCAAGAGCGTGTGTGTGTGTGTACGATTGTGTGCGCCTGTGTTTGCATGTGTGTGTGTGTTTGTGCATTGTGTATTACAGCACATTGATAGCAATTACTCAGCACTTGGCACAGGCTGTACCCCCCTACTGTATATCCCCCAATCTTGTGGCATTCCTCCCACCTCATCCACCCACTGTAGGGTGATGGACCTGGAGTTTAACAGATTGGCTCAACTCCCAGCACTTTGTGCGACAAATCAATATTTAAAAGATTGGCCACAGCACCCCTGTTGAATTAATGGATAGGCAGTCACCGCAGGTGTTGACTCTGAGTGTCTTCCCAGACAGTGGTTTCCCCCCTCCCCCTGCACACCAAGGCCACTGACAAGATAGGGAATTTATCAGCCTTACACGAATGTGATTTACAACTTCATCAATCTGAGCAGACAAATGTCTCAGGTTCTCCTCAATCCTAGGAGATTGACTGAGGAGATTGTTCAAAGTAATCTCAGAAATGTTTCCTCTTAACCTTCCCAGTATGTCCGCTTTATAAAATGACCCTTACAGTCTGATGACTGATCACTTTTTAACGTTATCAAAAGTAAAAGTAAATTCATCAAAGTGCCAACTCATTTTCACAGATGAAATGCAACAAAGCACATAACACAATTTTTTGCTGACACAGTGTCGTGGAAAATTGCCTGTAAGCACTTCATAATCTTAAAATAACACACAAAACACTGACAGGTTGAAGTACAAAAATATATTGTTTACAGATATATTGGAGAGAGATACCTTGTCACGGATCCCGCAGAAAGTCAAAATCAAAATGTGAAAATCAGCCCACTACCATCTTTATAGTTTCTTTGGAAACAAAGAAGTCTCTCATGATTGGTTCTCTATACTAAGATAACATGGTTCATCCTATAGACTACCTCCACATAGTAGTGGTCATGTCAAGGTCAGATTTATGGCCCCCTTGAAGGGCCTCACTGGCTTGTGTGCAACACTCAGGCACATGTCCGTGGCACGTGACAACACAGTATCAGTACAACCAGCCACACAATGATAGATGATAAATACTAGCATGTCATGTTTACTAAGAATGCTTTAGGCTTGGTAAAATATTTTGTTATTTCCTCTCTCTAATAACTAGTCCATAGGTACACCACAACAGTACCATCTGTCTGCAGAAGAAATTTTGAGAGGATAGGCAGTCTTCCTTCCCCCGAAGAAAGCTTAAGGATAAACCCTCCCAAGTTAGGATTAGAGTTTAGAGCTTCCTCTTAACACATTCTTGCAGAGGATTTTGCCCCAAGATGAAACGCTACTGTACTGTTACAGAAAGAATTTATTAAATGGACACAAATGACATATGTAGCAAGCAAGCAAGCAGTGCCAACTAACCTCAACTGAACTCATATGATGAGTCCATTTAGAAATCCACTCCACCACTTAACACCAATCCATGTATTCATTGAAATCCCATTCAGTGCAATATCACAATGGAAGATCAAGAGTGAGAGCTTTCTCTCTATATGCACAGTGCATTTGTTTAACCTGAGCAAAAGCTCAGCCTCTTGATAAAATAAGTTCTTTCCCTCTGTGTATTCATTACATACTCAGTGGGAGAGGGAAGCCTCTCTCCTCAGACAACCTTCAAAGTCAACTTCAATTAGATTCAAGAGAGGAAAGTAGGAACCCTACATATTAATAGAGCTTGGAAAGGAAAGCCCCAAACAATAAAATATATAGTCCATCACTGGGTCTGGGGTTCTTCCTGCACCACAGATCCAGGTAAAACATGGTCTGACCCTTGTCTGGCCCAAATGACTCAGCTGTGACAGGGCCATACATGCAACAC
>OOFE01004260.1:2872-22739 GCA_900323365.1 Monocentris japonica
AGAAATGTTTATGTTCCCATTTGTTTTTTTACGATTACCTGTAATTGTATTTCGCAATACTTTGGCAATAGAAATTATTCTTTTTTTCATACATTAAAGCACATTGAAGTGTGAGTATTTATGTTTAAGTATACAACACAACATTGTACTCAACTGTGTTAAGTTCTTATTTACATGGTATGGTTAGATAAAGCTTGTCAATCATTTTTTTGTAAGCACCTACACTCAAGTATTTTGTGAGCAAATACACCCAAACAAGCAAACTGAACTTCAAAAAACAGGGAAGTAGACCATTTATCCTGGCGCCGAATAACTGTCATGCCTGAACTAATTCATTTCCCTATTTTTCAGCGGCCGCAGTAACATGTTTAGCGATAAGCATTGCTGCAAGTGGGCCACTTTGCATTGAGAAATGACTGGGCCACATGTAAAATGCACAGAGCCGAGCTGAACTTATTTGGTTATTCAAAGCTACCACTCTCTCTTTTCTAGCCTACATCACCGTCCACATTTCCCAGCTGTCACAGCAAACCGGGATGTTTTCAATGCAAAATACCATGCAAAAGGGGACATTTGCATCTACAGTTTCAATTGAGGTTAGACCTGGACTCAGTATTTACCATAGGTCATTTGGACATGTCTAACAAGCTGCTCTGAGCAGGACTGTCTGAGTGACACATTACTGTGAGCATATTATCTTTGTAATGGTCCAGTTTCTGCAGGTACACCAAGCCAAGCTGTAAGTGGAATAGGAACATGTCCGAGTACATACCATGCCCAAGTAAAACTATTCTACCTGTCATCACCTGAAGCAAATCTTCTATATAGAAGTGTACAGTTTTAAGGGCATATGCTTTTGTTAGCCTTGTCATATTTGACATATTTCCTGTTAGCCTCATCATATTTGACGAGGTTAACAGGAAGGTTGGTAGGAAGAGGAACTACTCATGAATCATATCATTGGATTAATGTTTTAGAGTCAAGTTCTCAACGTTCACAGCAATGCAGAACTGAGCATATTGGTATCACTACTTTTTGTTTTGTGCTTGGTCTTTCCTGTTGTCATCATCTGACACCCAACACTATCACCCTGGCTGGTTACAATCACTTTCATTATTTTTCTTCAGTTTCAGTTTCTTAACCATAAAAATTATATTTTACACCCACCTTGTTAGAAATGTCACAATATACATCTAGAATGCAAATAGGAAAGCAGACAGACGGCATGTCTGGCTTTTTTTTTTTTTTTACGATTCTTATTGCCTTTCTGCGTTGGCTGCATTGTGTTGCCTGCCAAACACTGAGGTTGCCACAGTGCTGCCAGTGTTTTTTCGATCAGACTGGTGTGGACCTGGGAAGCTGAGCTGTGCCACAGTGGAATTCAGGTGCCAAGAATATAATTTTCCTTTAAGTGCTTACAACTGTAAAAACCAAAGTTGATTCCCTGAGACTCAAAGTAATTACAGGCCATTTAAAGTGGAGAAAAAGACTTAGCGAGCTCTTCAGTTTTCACAGAACTCAAGAAACTTTATGTGGTCTGTCTAATATCTGTTTTATTTGAATGTTTTAACTTTCAAGTCCATAATTTATATTGGCCATGTGTGATTCTTCTTCAGGAAATGCCACTGGCTGTGGTTAACCCATAGGCTATAAATTATGGAAGATATATTGAGTTTCAATATCAATACCAATAGAAAAACATCATCTGTAATGGAATGGACAGTAATATTTAGACATACTTAGTGGCGGCCTGAGGTTCATAACGGTGTCTGCCTCTCTGTCTGTTTGCCTTCCTACCTACCTGCTGCTCTCTCTACTTGCAAGTGTGATTGACTGCCTACCTATCTTTTTGTCTGTATGCATGCCTGTATATCTGGTTGTCTGTCTGCTGGTTTGTCTACACAGACAGATGAAGTGGCTGAGGGATGGCAGCGAGTGTGCGTCCTGTATCTCTTGTGGCAGACCGGGGGTGGTGGCGGGGGGTTTGTTGCTTGGCTTGTGTAAGCGTGACGGTGCACCTGTCAGAGAGGAAGGCCTGGCTAATCGCTCTAAGCTGGCCGCAGAGTGAACATGTGTGCTGGGGAGACCCTCAGGCCAGGAGAGGAGGAGGGGAGGAGGGGAGGGGTAGCCTGACCTAAATTGTTTCAATAAAAATGGAGGATGTGGATGAAAAACTCCCCAAATCCTTCCCCCACCTTCCCGCTGCTCTCACCCCTCCTTGGGTCTTTCCCTTTCCCTCCACACTCCTCTCATCTTTGGACATCAGAGCGCTTTCTTCGTTTTCAATGTTACATCATCTGTCTATTGATGGGGTCATTGCATCCTTTCTCATATTTGCTGACTCATCTCTTCTGTGAGACCCGCCTGTATGGGAATAGCCGGCCTGCCATTGGCCCCCCTCAGGTCTCAGAGAGTATAGACCAAGTTCTCTGGTGTCTTCCTCTCTCTAGCAACGTTGAGTCATTCTCTGGGAAAAGAAAACCAGCGCACCACCGAGATTCCACAGAATACGCTCTCTGGTTCTGTTGACGAAGGGTGAGGTTCTTCATCTCCATACCTCTTGAGGCAGGACCACACAACGTGTGAAAATCTGGCCCACAGACACACCTCAGTTTCCATGTGCAATAAAACACATACATACATGCACACACACGGGTGTTTTCCCTCAAAAAACAACTTCACGCCACAAGGGTCCTCAGCTGAGAGATGCACAGCTATTACTGTCCGCCTTCTTTTGGAGGAATAAGTTATCTTAGCTTGCACGTCACTCTGGTAGTAGGTAATAGCATTATTTATGTTAGATGGCTCAACAACTGATTAGAGGTATGGAGGAGATCACCACTATTGGCATGTTGCTCAAAAAACATTTGAAAGCTAGTTTATTTCATTTGTATGTCTTTTTTGATTTGATTTAACTTCCTGGCAGGTTCTAGATTCACAATGTATTGAGTTTGGCCGGTCAGACTCAGATCTGATTTAGAAACTTCCCTTTGTGTTTGCGTGTGTCTGGTATTGGTATAATTGGTCTAATTGCGTTTGGCAGGCACATCCAAATGCATCATGTTTGTCAGCGATCGTTCGGCTTGACCACTGTGACATTCCTAGAGAAGTCAACCCATGGATTTCATATTTAAAGGAGGTCATTGCAGTAATGCCCGTACATTTTCCACATCGTTCATTTCCTTCTTAGTGGTCTTAAGGGAACTTGCCAAGCAGCTTAATTTGTGCTGCATGGCATATAATAGATCTTTAGCATTTCAAGGCAAACCAGGAAGCCAAGTTTCTAATAGGGCTGCAGAAAGCACAGGGCTTTGTCTGGTGTTTTTATGCTTTGAAATAAATTCTCAAATGAATTCCCCATGACTCAATCTGAGAGCAACACGTCCATTTCAACTCTCCTTCATTGTGGAGTATGCAGACTAAGCCCTTCTAGTGTAATGGAGCTAGTAAAACGATGAATGGTGATAATGATCTTAAATTATGTTGTGGTATAATCTATTATAGTATATTATGTTGTAGATGAAGTAAATAGGGAAACATATTTGATTGTTGTGTTACGGCCGTTTCACAGAGAAAGTGTTTCATATTTCCCTGTAGCCCGCCAACTGGCTGATCTCTTGTTTATGATGCTCACAAGTTATCACCTTCCACTAAATCTGAAAAATGGGACCTTTTGTAGAGACTAATCCTCACTAAAAGCCATCAAATTGAGTTTTGGACCCCAAGTGTATAGTCAATAATCAGTCTTTTCAGCAGATCCTTCCTAAACTTTGGAAGCTGCACTGGGCATTAAAAATGTAGATAAGTGCCTGCTGTCCACAGCTTGTCAATATGCTTCCACTTAAATCCTCCACCTCCTCCCCCCTCTTCTCTCTGTCTCTCTCTCATGTGTTTTCTCCTCTCCCTCTATCTCTTCTCACCCTGTCTGTGGCATTCCCTGGACTTTGTTTCCTAAACAGGCTGGTTTTGTTGTGTCTGGTGTCTGGGTTCGCCACACCGCAAGAGGAGGTGGTTTTTTGGATGCTCTTAGTGGCTGCTGGCCTCGTTATTCAGGGACTCTACATGCTCCCTGCTGAGGGCATGGGCTTCCAAACATGGGAATCTGGTTCCTTGCCATCCCTTACTCCATTCAATGTAAATATTATATAAATATATAAATATGTAGTTTAATTCAATTAATTTTTTTATTTTAGTTAGTTTGATATTATACATTTTGGGGTTTTTGGCATGGTTTTCATGCTCATGTTTCTTTGAATCTATTTTTTCTTCTGTCCATATAAACATCTTAACTCTAATAATAATAAATGTATTTAAGTAAGTGAGCAGTTGGAAAGAGAAGAGGCCGACAGCAACTGATGTTGACACCCCTAATAGTGCTGGTGCTGTGCTGGTTGCTGCTACTGTAGCGTATTCAAAGACTTTTCCTTTCAACCTGTTAAGGCTCAAACCTACACACACACGCACACACGCACACACACATGCACGCAGTGGCCGGGCTGTGGGTAGCTTGTAGCCCATGTGTTTTATTAGCCACTGGTCCAACGCAGCTAATTGCTTCCTAAGGGAACCGCCTCCCTCCCCTCTGTGACGACTAACGGTTCACATTTTGTGCCTCGACAACCTTGACAATCTTCATTTATTTATTGATTGCAAAACCTTTTAGTACACTACATTGGCGCCCATCTCCTGCTGAAATCTCCTCTTTACCCTCCACTCTATTTCTCATTGTGAAGCACACAGAGAGAATTTTGTATTAATTGATTTATTCTCAAGAGTGTTGTTTGTCTGAACCAATGTTGTTAGTGGTAGTTTGTTAATACTTGATATGTTGCTGGGACATTACTGTATCGTACATCTTATTTTAGCTTGGTAGTATGTGTGACATATTGACATCACCGAGAGAGCTTGATTTTATATTGCATTTGCAGTTTTTCTTATTGGGGCTATTTTCTTCAGATTATATTATAAAAACCTTTTCCATTTTCAGATTGCACATATAGATTTGTGGACTGTATATGTTTCTCGATTCAAAAACACTTTCAACAATTCAGTTGAATTCAATTCAGTTTTTTTTCTGGTCATAATCAGATTTGAAGCTGATTTCTCTTACAGGCCTTTTATTTTACTTTTCTCAATTTAATTATTCTCATACTTAAAAAAAACCTCATCCATTTCTCTATTTTGACAGATTTTAACTTTATTTTCTTTATTTGTGTGTGTGTTTACCAGTATGTGTGATGGTCTCGTGTCATATATATGCAACAGACTTTGTGTAAGCATATGTAAGCATATAATAATTGACTTAAACCACCAGGCATCATCTGGTTTTTGACCTGGTACTCCCACAAGGCAGATATAAAATATATTATCAGTGGATGTGTGAGTGGGTGTGCATGTGTCCTGTGGGTGGTGAGAATCTGTAGTCGAACATGCCTTTATTTATTCAGTATCTTAAATGCAGCTTTTTGTTCCCACTAAAACTAAGTTCTTCAGGACCTTAATTGCAAATGTTGAATCTCTAAATCAAGCATGTATGAAAAGTAGTCTCTGGTTTCCGGAGTATATCTCTTTGCTCTCTTCTCATACACGTCTCTGATGAAACCGTTGGGACCCGGGAGCAGATGGGTTTCAAAAGACTGCCTTCCCAAACAGGATATAGATGTGTGTAGGCCTGGTGCTCCTTGGAGAAGGGATCAAATGGTGTTCTTCCACCCCCCGCTGCTTCCTCCATCTCTCTGCAGGGTGGGGTCCGGACGCACGGGCTGAGAAAGAGGAGGAAGGAGCTCTGCGGTGCTCCAGAGAAGGTCAGAATCTCGGAGGAGGAGATGTGTGTTTCAAGGTCACTTTGTCACACCTGATTTGATTTGATTTGATTTGATTTGATTTGATTTGAATATGTCTTCAATTTCTCTGATGACTTTGAAGACATAGAGTAGTAGAGCTAAACGTTTTTGTCTATTGCTGAATCATGGCCGTCTTGTCCAAGGCCATCTTTCTCCATCGCTCTGCACCTCATTTTGACCCCTGGATACAGCACTCTTTAATTACTGTCACAGTTTCATATATAATGGTGGATCAGGGCCCTGAAACCATGTTCAGGCAAACTGTGGTCACAAATGCATACTTCTGGTTTGGGCTTGGAAGAACCCCTCTTGTGCTTTTTCTCAGAAGTCCAGAGCCAACATCAAGTACGGAAATATATTATTGACAAGGATTTGTTTTGTACTGTTCCTTTTTAACATTTTTCTTCCATAAATGTGTCAGAATTGGGGACATCTGTCTCGGGGTAGACTCCTGTGATGGATCTGTCCTCTCCAGTGCAGTCACGCGTGTTTCAGTCTATGTGCAGCTGTGTGGAAGTCAATGGCACCAGAATTAGCATTAACATCAGGGTTCGATGGTGCAGGCGAGACAACTCAATTGGCCCGAACGAATTCTTCTGCCCAACGTGGTGGCAACCGACTGGGCAACGCAGCTGGAACGTGGTTGATGGGAGCGCCGGGGGGCGGGGGCTAGATGGAGGAGTCATTTTCACATTAGCAGAGTCACATTTTGAGAGAGAAGCAGCATTCCAGGACCTCTTTATTTGATTAGCTGTAATGTCATAAATGCAAGAATGTACTCTGATAAATGGCAAAAGTAGCTGATGAATTAGTTATTCCCGTCAGCAAATACCCACGCTAGCTAGCCCTCCCCATCTTCATCCCACGGGCCACATTGCCTCCTCAATCTGCAGTATCGAGCATAATTATACTAATTTCTTTCAATTGCATTATGGAAGGCCTGGCGAAAAGAAAGGCTGCCTTTCTAAGCAGCCTTGACTATGCAGTCAGCCTCCCTGCACCTCAGAGAGCAAGTAAGGGGGGAGGCAACATGACCCCTACTAACCCCCTCCTCATTTGCCTGCTCTCCTCTCTCCTCCTTCACTCCCTCTAGCTCCTTTGCCTCTTTTCCCGTTCCACGTTCTCCTCCCACACCGATTGCTTAATCTTGAAGTGTATCTGTATTGAAAGCCACGGAGATGCAGCATGGCTACCGGTTGTAGAAAAAATACATCGAATGCTATTTCTTCACTTTGACGGGGTGAAGCATGACTCTGCGTGTTCTGACATCAGTTTATACCACATCTTTCACCTGGGGCTGAAACCACCTCCATAACTCCAACCCTACTTGCTTCTGTAGCCCCTCTCTGCTCCGTCAAGGCGTGTGGGTGCTCTTTAAACTGCAAGCATATCCTAGGGTTTGACTTGCCATAACCTTACAGTTAGAACCAAATTATTTATAGCGGTTTAAAGTTATCAACTACATGGTTCAGTTCTGGATACGCCAGACTGACCTCAAAACCCTTACAGTGGAGTTTCTTTGTTTCTAGTGGTGTTCGGGTGTCTGACAATATTCTACTAAATATGTTTGATGCCTTGCTGTATAAACTGTTTGTCTCTCTGATTTCTCATGGCCATCTTGGGGAACCAGTTTTGCTATTTTCCAGGACTTGCTTATCAGACTGGCCTGGTAGATGAGGGACCCTGGGGTGCTGCAGGGTGGCAGTAGGGGGAACACAGCCTCGGCTATGAAAGACACCATTGTCCTCGCCAACATAGAAAATGAATAAATCAAAGAGGAGAGATCAAGGGTGGAGGACAGGAGGGGGAGGGGGGGCTATCTGACATCTGCATTTTTAAACTGGGTATTGAGCTCTTGAGGAATGTTGTTATCATCCACCCTCGATTGCTACAATGGTGAAGAATTTTGAATTGAATTATACCATGATCTGACCTCTGATGTGAAGACACCTCCTCTCCACCACAATCATCCCTCACCCCTGTTGCTGTTGATCTCTTCATCCTGAGTCTGTCCTTCTTGTATTTATAGCAAGTCTTGTTTTTGTCATTTCGGTATTTACCTTTGAGTGTCTATTTTCAAAAAGACCAATGGGCCTCATTCACGAAACGTGCGTATGATCAGATTTGATCGTATAGCGTGCATACAGACGTTTCTACGAACATAGTCTGATTCTTCTGATTCATCATTTTGTTCGTATCTGAATTTGTTTGTTGGTACGATCAAAGCCTACGTGTGTTTGGAAACGTGCGGGAACGGCTTATTCTTATGAAAAATCAATTACAGTGGTGCCAAACCTCGTTACCAATTAAATGTTTCAGTGGCCTACATTTGTAAAAACATAAAAAAAAACAATCAGAGATTGATTAGAACCAGCTTGTTCAAAGTAATGACCCAAAGGCAAGCTGTCAAATCCTTCAACAATGGCATATTTGCTTTTATTGGAGCACTTGGCTAATCGTGCCATGAGGAGAAAGTGTGTCTTCAGGGACCGCGCAGACTGATGATACGCTTCAGACTACCGAGGCCAAAAAGGACAAAAAGGTCCCAGCCTGTCCCGCCGCATGTCCAGGTGCTGTCTGCTCTTGGGTTCCTAGCTACAGGGACATTCCAGAGGGAGACAGGTGACCAGGCCAGCATATCACAGCCATCGATCAGCCACACGCTCCCGAAGGTGTTGGGTGGTCTAATCAATTTAGCACCACAATATATAACATTCCCATATTCGGCAGTTGAACAAACTACAATCAAGACAGATTTTTTGGAAGTTGCTGGCCTGCCAAACACCATCGGAGCAGTAGATTGTACACGTGCGCATCAAAGCACCATCACCTATATCCTTTACATTTTTAAATCGGAAACAGTTCCATGTGCAACTTATCTGCGACGCCAACCTCAACCTACTGAATTTGATCGGTGTCCAACTCCAATGCCGACTGGACACCCGACAGTGAGGTCTCTCCTATTATGGCACTGATCCTCTGATCCATGATGGATAGTGCCACAGTGCCCTGCCCTCCTCCTGTGGCTGATAAACTGCGCCTACTTTTTGTGATTAGTTTTTGCAGTCTAGTTTCATATTGAGTTTCATATTTTTTTTTACTTCAGTAACTGTGCGGTGTACTGCTGAAACAGCACTGACGGCATCAGTTATTTCCTGCCATGCTTTGCTTTTATCCGTTCCCGTGACTCTGCTCATGCTTTTGAAAATGACGTTCTTTTTCTGATCCACGGATGAGAGCAAAACTTCAATTTCTGTCTTTGCCAGGCAATCAACTAAGTAGAGAAAAAAATATCTCCCTTTCTCAATGGCTGTAGCTGGTAGAAGAAATTCAATTAGGACTGAATTGGTTTGGGAAAGCCTGGCCAAGGACGACCTCAAACTATCAACACACTTCCCCGTAGTTTTTATTTCTATCAGTGTGTAATGATCAATCGCATGTGTTGCTGTGGAGTTGTTTTTGCATTTGACAACACTGCATGTCTATATCAGGCAGTTGCAGAGACACACACAACTTTGTTTTTGTTGATTTGATCTGGAATTTGATTTCAAATTTTTCCTCGAAAACAGCAGCTGGTCTTGATGTTGATCTTAATTGGGTTTATATGGGAATGAAATCTGCTTTATATATTAGCGCTCCAAACAAAAATAGATCAATTTGTCCATCAGTTACATCTGCTGTAGACAAGCCTTTGGTTCATTTCTCAAAAATGAAATGTCCATATTTAGCAGAAAATTATTTAAAATGATTTGACTTGCTAAGTTGGCCACATGGTTAAAGGAAGTCGTACTGTAACCTGAGAGAAAGTACACAAGATTTTCCTTGCAAATGAGCATTTCAGTTACAGCTCCAGAGGACAGAGATATGACAGTGTGACTAGTTTATTTGTCCAGGTGTCCAGGTGTCTGTCAGGTCAGTGAGTCAGTCAGCCTTTCTCTGACCTCTGTAATGGTCTTACAGCCAGCAGCCAGTACAGACTGGTATAGTGGGCTAGCCCAGTAACAGCAAGACAGCAGCTGGCTAGCCCTGCCATTTATATAAACACTATTCAGTTCCACACAGTGGCACTTTACTGCAGCATCCCATCCCAGGTGTGTGCGTGTGCGTGTGTGTGTGTGTGTGTGTGTGTGTGTGTGTTTGCGTGTATATCTGCACAATGGCAGGCCTGTGTAACCCTGTGCATCTGTGTCTGCCTGGACAGGCTCTACTGTCCTGCTTGCTGCCGGGTCCTCTTTAGTGTTGACAGCGCACTACAGGTGCCTAACACATCTGGCCCTTCATGCAACCAAGCACACCATGCTCATCTGCTAAGGCACTGATAAGTTAGATTAAGCCCCCCCAATAGATAGGATTTTAATGGAGTAAAGCAACAAAATAAGCTAAATCATAACAAATTGCTTTCAGTTGCTACTCTGAGAAGTGTGGATGGAAAGGCCATTAACAGATTTTTTTTCCTTTGCGGATCCACAAATGTGTTCATTATTTGACCGGGCCACAAGTTCATGACCAGACCTCTAGTCATTAATGAAACTGTGTGTCTGGGGCGGGATCCTGAACAGTCATCACACTGTTATTTCATTTAACACCACCCTGACATCTTTCAGTACCAAACACATCCAGCACATAATCAATGCTCTGTGCCACAGCAACCTCTGTTTGGTAACTCTGAACAAGCTAAACGCTTGGTTGAAAGGATCCATTGAGGGACATTTTGGTAAGCTAAATGAACATTTGTAATTCTTGTAGGGACTTCAGAAAGTGTCAATCTACAGTAGGAGTTGTTAGTTTGTGCTCCAGCCTACAGCTTGTCGTTCAATCCAGTTTATCAGCAATATGTAACCCATCTACTGGGCCATGCAAATAAATCATGTCCTGTAAGTTGATGTCTATGTTAGCCACATAGATAGAGCTCTGAACAGGTGACACATCAGTGAGATCATCAGCCTGGATCTGGCCTGTGGAGAAGCAGTGACAGTGCACGCAGGCCAGGGGTTAACCAGGTCACAGGTGCGCTTCCTCCTTTACCTGACTGGGTATTTGCATGAACCATTGTCTGTCTGTGGCTGGTTCCTCCTCACCTTGTGCGTATTCTGGTTGAAATTGAGTCTTTTGTGAATTTTTTTTAATGAAATCATTTCAGAAGAAATTCTTGTTAAAGTACATTGTGCTTCTTTGACTTTGACTAGAAAAACATGTTTAGGAATCTTTTACAGCATTAGTAATGGAATCTGTCCCTCTAACAGCGCTGGATTTTCTCCAAGCCGCTGAGCAGTGTGTTTGTATGAGAGCTGTGTGTGTTATTACAGCTCCAGGTTCTGTAGGTCAGGGCACAGGACATGACAGCTAGCCAGAGGAGAGCAGGCCGCTAGGCTAATACAAGCCCACCCCCCACCGCCTACCTCTCTCGCTCTCTCTGGGTGGCCTGTGTTTACGAGCTCCAGGAGCAGGTCATCACAGTGCTGAGAACACGGCTGTTGCTGGGGGAACATTACTGGGTCAGCCCTGGAGGAGAGACGAGGAATTTTTCTTGCTGTGTGTGTCTTTACACGTGTGTGCATGCTTGCGTCTGTGTGTTTGTGTGTGTGTATTGGGACTTCCTGTGTGCAGCAGTGCGGGGGAGCAGAAACGGGGGTGAGCTGACCCTTGACCCTAACCACATGTCCTGGTCTGTCGGCTGATCACCCACACTTCCTGCGGGGCCTCTCTGCTCCTCTCCCCTGGCTGGAGAAATCCTTCTGCTTGTGGCTCATCAGTACTGTAGTCATCATCTTCTTCAATGTTACTGTTGTAATCATCATCACTGTCATCATCATCATCATAATCTTTGTTGGTGGCATTACTATCACTAAAGTTACAATGATAAAAAGTGTAGTTTAACTCAATTGATAAAATATAGTATTATTCTGAATTATTAGACAAAAGTGCGTATGAACTTCACTTATTTGTCTCATTTGTTTAAATAAAAAGTAGGTAGCTAACTTATTGCACTTTTACCTCAGCACTGGTTCTGCTCTTAGATGCTTGTTTAGCAAGGAAATGCACTTACAATTTCTGGTGACTAGTAGTTCTTTTGCCTACCTATGTTGAATGCACTTATTGTAAGTTGCTTTGGATAAAAGCGTCTGCTAAATGACTGTAATCTAATGTAATGTAATGTAATGTAATGTAACATGGATAAGCAACTATTTTCTAACCCAATTGTTAGGACTTACATTGCATTTTCAAATATGAAAATATACACAATGCATCATGGGCATCTTGATTATCGGTGACCATTTGACCCCAGGCTTCCCTGGGAACGCCATCATTCCTGTCCGCTCACTCACAGAGCAGTAGTCACTGGCCCAGGGCACAGCCACCACAAGGCTTTCTTTGACTAAGCCTAATGAGAAGACTATGGTAAGGAATTGCTACCAAGTTGTGCAGAGGTTTGCTTCCTTTACCCACTCCTTATCAGCCAGTGAATCGAAAATTATTCAATTATATACATCTCCTCTTCCCGGGGATTATGTCCACTCCCGGTAGTGCACGCTATTCTACTAATATGGTTAAATACAGTTAAATTATATAATCACTGAGGCTGCAATTAGTGCAGTGTGCTTGTCGATAAAGGGCCCAGTATGTGTGTTGGCAGGGTGTGCTCTACTCCAAGAACCCAATTCCTGTAATTAAACGTAGGGGTCTGCGTTTTGGTTTATTGGATCAATTTGGACTGATTAGCCCTGGCATTGACTGATGGGTAGGATAGAGGTGATGGTGTGTTTGTGGAGAGAAAAGGGGGTCTGGCATGATGTGTGTATGTGTGTGTGTGTGTGTGTGGACATGCTGTCACTGTCTTACATACTACCTCAGCTTGATGCAAGTTGATGCCTTGAAATGTTACCATCCTGAAGGTCAAAGGTCATTGGTTTACATGCTCATATGCCCCATCTCCTTCTTTTTGTTGAATTGATTTTCTCTGTCTGTTGTTATTGGGCAATGGAGAATCATGGCAACTTGCCTGTATCCAACTCAACTGTCTGCTCCTCCTTGGTGCCCTTTAGAGACCAGTGACAGCTTGTGTGTAAAGCCAGTGTTAGTCTACTGGTAAGAATTGGTGTGTGTGTGCTAGTGTGTGTGTGTGTGTTTGGAGTGGCATTTGCTGTGTTTATTTGGTCAGGGGTGTCAGACAGATTAGCTGGTGTGTTACAGGTGCTATAAAAGTTGTTGGTTTGGACACGGCTCATGAGCAGCATAAGGACTCCAGGCTCATGTTAATCTCACTGTGCCTGGCTCCGTTATGGGGTGCTGGCCTGTTTAGCCGCTGGGCCGGGCTCAGCGCTAGGTAATCAGAGACTACGCAGAGAGGAGCAGAGTGTTCCAGCATTACGCCCACTGGCAATGGCTGGGAAGCAGGCCAGAGGAGGAGAGAGGGATAGAGTGAAAGAGGGAAGGAAGGCAGGAGAGGAGGAGGGGAGTTGAGTATACAGAGGTGGCGTTTTGCTATTATCAGAGCAAGTTTCACTTTCTAGTTACAGACACCTTCCTCTTGTTTGGCATTTATCTACAGTGATTTCAGGTCAGTGAGTGATGGAAGAGAGTGAGGGAACAAGATCAGAAAAAAGGAAAGATTTAGTACAGAACAGAGAGGAGTCCAAGTGTAAGCAAGAGTGAAAAAGAGAAGGAGAGAAGTAGTGGGGGGGTTAATGTGTTGTGGAGTCCATGCTGTTTGTTTTATTGGCCCTGGGGGAAAGACGATCGGAACATTTGTGTTGGCTAGAGGGAGGTTTTGCTGCACCCCTCCACCACTTGGCCTCCTGTTTATTTGGGGATGATCCTGATCCTTAACTCTTTGAATGAGCTTTGTGAGTCTCTGTTCTCGCTCTCTTACTCTTGCACCTTTCTGCTAGTGCGCTTGTTCTCCCCCAACCCGTTTCCTGGCTTCATTCTCTGGATCAATTTCTTCGCTGTGCTACTGTTGTCCATTCTAATTTTCCAACTCCAACCCTTTCTGTACTTTCTTAGTTCCTTATTCCCGTTTGGTTAATTCAGTATAATATGATGAGACCGTTTCAGAAAACCTGTGCTTCCTTGGTGGACATGTCGCTGGGCTGGAGGACCGCCAAGCTGTCAGACATGGTTGTCCTATGAGGTAGTTCATGGTCCCGACAAGCAGACAGGGTGAAAACTCAGGTGTAGTTTAGTACCACTGTGTTTACGAGACACTTTTCTGGTGTAATCCAAGTAATGCTTTATTACTACAGACCTCAACCTATGCTATAAGTAATAACTTATGGGTGCCCCTGCCCTGTAAAAATCAGTTCTGTTTCCTGTCTGGGTGCCTAACACCAGACTCTAAGCTCCTCCCTCCAAAACGTGTATGTATTTTACTACACCTTGTGAGTGATATTACATATAATTGTGGTTTTCTGTGAGCAGCACAGTTGTAAAATACATACATATGTTATTAAGCATCATTAGCTTTGATGGTGGAGAGCTATTCCTCAGTGACACTCCACCGCCTCGGCCCATAAAGCTCTCTGTGCCAGGCCAGTGGGGGAGGATTTTAAGCGTCGCGCAGTGCTCTAATAGTCACTTCCTTAATCAGATGGCTGGACAAATTGTATTCATTAGTGCGGTGGTGAGCAACGTGCAAGACATGGGCTTATTACAGTGGGTTAGCTGGATCAGGCACCGAGTGAAGGAGGAGGGTGCTGTCACACACTCACCTGGGTCTGTTTGCAATCAGGCCGTCCAATTAGAGACTGAATAAGCACTGCACCAGCTTGCACCGGCAGGGCTTGCGTCACCTCCAACCACACATGAATGTAAGCATGAGTGTTCCTCAGACATACATGCATATGCATGCCCACAGTCAGAGACACATGCACAACAAGCCACACAAGCTGGAAACACAATTTTACTTGCAACACAACAATCACACATGCACATGCATACACAGTGCGGTGCCGATATCGCTTACGCTCTGATTCACTCTATGGCTTTGTTATCCCTCTACTCTGACGACAACAACCGGCAGTGTGGTGCCAAAGCAGTGATACCCGTGAACCCACTGGCCAAGCTTCCTCTGTATCGCTGCCATGGTAGAACCTTGCACAGGCACAATAGTAACTCCTTAGCATCATTCGTCGTCCTCTTGCGTCACGTTCTCATCTGCTACTGTTTAATGTCCATTTGAAGTAGCAATCAGACAGGGGAACATCAAGTGGTGAGATCATATTCACTTCCACTGCTTTTTGATGTAACTGAGGAGGCCAAAATACATTTAGCAACTTAGACACACACATATACACACAGACAGACCTGCATACGTTTGTACAGCAGAATTTATATACTTTTGCGCCCACAAACTTGCACACATACTGTACAGACAACATGCACATACTGTACACCCATACACATACTGTACACAGAAGCACAAATACACACTTGCATGCATGTACACACACACACACACACACACACACAGCTGCTCATGCCTGAGCCAAGTGTGCATCTGTCCCAGATACATCCGTCAATGCCTCCACATCTGTGTGCTCCAGCTCAAGGCTTTTGCTCTGGCCCCCCTCACCCCACGCACGTTCCCCTCAACTGGGCTTGGCCTCATGCCACCCTCTTCTAGTCCTCCAGCTGAGTGATACATGCTCTAACCTCAGACTGCATACAATGCAGGAGTCCTGTTGCCTATTTAAAGTATTCCTAAAGGGAATGTGATACGGTGGGTTTTATTTTAGACGTCGTCTTGATTGAGAGGGAGACGTGGCAACTGCCTAACTGAACTTCTAATGGTCATAACGTGGAATGTCTTTTCATGGTGACACATGTTCAAAGCTTTTCTGGCGTGTTCACTGAAGCAGCAAATGCCGTCCAATGAATTATCCTGCATCTGTCTTAAACATGACTTTTTTCTGTAACTTGCTCACGGAGGGATGTCAGTCGAGTCGATGCATTGATGTCAGTTGATAAAAGGGTCGCCTCTCGAAAGTGACTGACACAACACATGCCATTCCAGGACACAAGCAGTTTCAATGTAAGTGCTGTAATTTGACATTTTTTTTCAGAATACATATGGAGGGAAGGCAATTTGAACATGATGACGTATGCCTGTGGATATTTGTTATGTCTGGAAGTGTTGTCTTTTGTGGGTTAGCCAGAGGCAGAGTTCTGATCCTGGGGTGATGTTGTTGTCTTGGTGTCCTCGGTGACAGCATCATTCCTCCCCCCGCCTTCACCCCTAACTTACCCCTTCCCCGAGGTCATTAGTCATGGGCATGGGGGGGAGGAGAGGGGGCGGGAGAACTGCGAATAGAGCAGAGGGGACAGTGCAGAATGGAACCTATTGTTAGACCCACAGGCCAGAGGGTGCTGTCTCACCCGGGTAAGTATCGGCCTCCAAACTATGCCTGCAGTGAAGTGTGGTTGTGTGCGTCTGTTTCTATGGCTGTGTGTGTGCTTTTCTGTGTGTGTTTATGGTTGTGCTTGCCTGAGTGTGAGTGCGCAGATATATCACCACGGGTAACTGCTCTTTTTTGTTGTTCTGTTCCATCCAGCATGTGACACAACCTGACACCACCACATGAGCATGTGAAGCTCATCACAAGCTAATCTGCAAACTTGTTGTCTTCTACCCTAACCATATCACATATCATTGCTATTGACTCTAAAGGTCTTTCCATATGTTGGCTTCTCTATACGACCCAGAGTGTGTGTATGTATATGTGTGTGTGGGTTGGTGGGTGGGTGCGTTCACCAGAGGGGGCTTGTCTTAATCTATATTTATGTACTTGTGGTCAAATTAATACGGATTACGATAATCATATCTGTCTGTGACATGACATTGATTTGAGCTCTTTTTCATACATCTCGGCAAATCCAATCCTCTTTAATTCCCCTTTAAATTGGCCCCAGATTGTTAAGGGCCTATGCAGCGAGTGAGCACACCTTGTTTCAAGGGACCTGGGCCAAAGGGAAAATCTGCCTTTAATAAGTATGTAAGGGAAACGACGCACCCTGCCAAAATGGCAGCCGTCCCGTCCACTGTTCAGCTGGCAAACAAACAGCCAGGGAAGGAGGGAAGGGATTGGAATCCTAGCAAAAGTAGACCTCCTGTTGCAGAGAGAGAGAGTGTGTGAGAACGTGAGGAGAGGAGTGTGAAGAAGCTTAACTGAACCATCAGATTCTTTATCATCATTATCCCTCCTCTGATGCCTCGCATTTCTGAATCGAAAAACTGCAATATTACTCTTAATATACCATATTGGAACAGTACCACCTGTGCAGTTCTGTGCGCAGTTTGGCCTCCACATTGAATCTATATGTGGAAAATATCAGGGCAACGACAGTAATGTCCAGTTGAAGAACATTAGCACTGTGACCCAGGCCTGCCCTTCCCTTGCTATGCTTTACAGGTTGTTGGTAGTTGCATGTTGTGTTGTAAGTTGAGTCTTGACTCTGAGTAATATGCAGCCTGGAAGGGAGAAGGCTCCCAGCATGTTGGAGGCCACAGCGACACCGGCGCCAACTCCAGTGTGACATGAGTTACAGCTCCGGCTTCCCCGAAATCAAATAAATAATCTCCCCCTTATTTATTTACTTATGCTCTTACGGTGATTTACGGATCTTCAGTTATTCTATGGGGGTAAAGGGACGACACTTTGCTTTCCCTTGAAACACACGCAGACACACACAATCATTACATCACCGTTGATTGCCAGACACACACCTATCACCTGTTTTAACAATTTATAATTCAGTCTGCATATGTCATCAGTAAAATAATTGCAGTTGGGGCTGTTATGGTGTAAAATAATTGTCAGAACATTTATGCATCGACAGGGTCTGCTGTTTCAGCTCACCGGCAGAGCTGGGCAATTTTAACAGACAGAAGCCAAAACATTCCACCAACCTACCTATGAACACACACACACACACACATACGCACACACAAAATAGGTCCTTGGTAGCAACAGTGGTACAGCTATCAGAGCCTCTTTGCCATGTGTTGAGAGCAATAATGGTAAAGGCAACTACGCGGCTCAGCCCATACGCTCAATAAAGGCTCCCCAAGTGCTAGGTGTGGAAAGGTGTCTGGCAAAGCGCCTGACCACAGCACTCAAAGAGCACTTTGTCTGTGCACCTCACACCCACTGTACCTGCTCATGTTGTGGAAACAGCCCAACGTTGTCACACAGTTGATTTAATAAAATTGGATCCCCAAAATGAGACTTCTAGTGTTTCAAGGGTGCAATAGTCGTAATGGAAACACATATACTTTTCTCTCTCCTCCCCCCTTTGGCTTTACAGGCCTCCTTCCAGAGTCAGAATGAGTGGGGAGACCCAGGGTAAACGGATACTTCCCCGCTGTGAGCCCAGTAGTCTGGGTATGGCAAGAGCAACCCTACGTCCATCACGAGCTCATATCTAGCCACAACCCTGGCTGTTGCTACAGCTTACAGGCTTGTTAAATGATGATGGAGAAAACAGAAACAGTCAGAAAGGAAAATAAAGGTAGCGCCAGTAGGGTCGAGGTGCTGCTGTGGTTTTGTAAGTTGGTTTTGGGATCTGTGGGGAGCCAGTGTAGTCTCCTGCAGCTCGGGCGAAGGCTCGGTGTTTCGGGAAACGTGTTTACAGTGGTAACGTTATATAATGTGCAAATGTGTTGGTGTGTGCTTTCAGATCTCGTGCTTGACATCTCGCTGTGGCTCTTTGCCTAACCTTACTTACCTCTCTGTCATCATTTTGGTCTCCCAAATTTCTGTGCTTCTGCCCCTCTGTCTCTCCTTGTCAAATCCGTGTCCCATGGGTGAGAGTTATGCAGCGTAGCTCCTCCATAACATAGTGTGCTGTCTCCTGCTAACCAATGCAACGAGGTCTCTCCAAGGGGATGTTGGGATGGGGGAAGGGTAGTGGTCAGAGGGTAAACAGGTAAACGCCCTGGTGACGTGTGTGTATTTGTTTACCTGCCAGGGTGTGTTGACACATAGTGGTTGGATATTGCCAGGGGACTCTTAGGACAGGGTGGGGGTGTCAGAGGCGTGTGTGTGTGTGTGTGTGTGTGTGTGTGTGTGGGGTTCCCAGCCCCGTAAACAGCACACACAGTGCGGTTAGAAAAAGTGCGGGCGTGACAGACACCCCTTAGTAGTAAATATGGAAAATGCCTCTCCGCTTTTACTTCACATTTTAGAATTCCTTCAGGTTTGGCTTGATTTGGTTCATACAAAGATGCACAGTGAGAAGTGAGAGGGTGTGTGTGTCAGCTCCCCTAAGGGTAAGGCTTTTACTGATAACTAGAAGTGATTTAGGAGAACTTACATCACACTTTCTCTTTGTGTGTTCAAAACAACCCGATTCCTGTTTGGATGGATTTGGATTAATCTGTGAGGTTGCTCACATAATATCCATGAATCCCTTCCAGGTGGCCAAATTCAGGCATGGTGCATAGGTGGGTCTTGGTTCATATCCAGTGAACCAAATGCCCAGTGTTGGTCATTCACGCACACATGATTACCGATGTGGTTGCGAGCTTCAGACAAACTGGTTCCATAAATGGCCTTAGCTCCCACATACTTCGCTATCTTTAAAATGGACTCCTCTATAAAGTGATAGTCAGTACAGCCAGACAATTCCTTTGGCCTTTAATGTGTGTGTGTGTGTGTGTCTGTGTGTGTGTCCATACATCACGCAGACATCTCCAGCCTCGGTTCCAGAATGATTCAGATGGGTTTGTGGAGGTTAGACCTCGCGACCTACAACGTGGAGGTTTACTTCCATAATTGCGCTCTGCAGGGTTATTCATGTACTTTATGGGTCTGAACTTGTGACCTTGGATGCATCGTGGAACAATTTATGATTTCTTTTTTCTTCCCTCTTGTACATGATAAACATCTGCAAACCTCCCCGGAGCTGACTACGATGACAGCTTACAGCTAAGGAGTTAAAAAAATGAAACAGCAGAAATCTCCCCTTTCCACTCTACCTCCCTTATCCCCCCTTCTCCTCTTATCCCTCCCTCCTCCTATCCCATG
>OOFE01004260.1:28475-41752 GCA_900323365.1 Monocentris japonica
ACACCCTGTCATCACTGGAGATGTGTGCATGTGTTTGTGAATACTGTGTGTGTGAGTGCTTACAGTATGTGAATGCATGAATGTGTGTGTGTCAGTGTTCGTCTGTATGAGTTTATTGTAGTGTGTGTGTGTTTGTGTGTGTGTGTGTGTGTGTGTGTGTGTGTGTGTGTGTGTGTGTGTGTGTGCATCAGTCAGCCAGTCACTCTCTTTCATTGCCATGCTTCCAGCTGAGCATAGAGAGGCAGTGCCCACCTCTGGTCCTGCAGCTTGAGAGAGAAAGTGACGGACAGTGAGTCATGTTGTTTTACTGTGGCCTCCTCTAAGCTGTGAAATATTACTGCCACCTAAAACTCAATCTGTTCTGCATCCCAGAGCAGAGAAAGGATTGAAACGGCAGTGGGCAATTTCAGCATGTCTTGTAGTGTATCCCTGCTTTTTCTCCTTGTTACTCTCCCATTACTCTCCCTCTCTAACTCTGCAGTTCAATCGATCTCGCAGATTGGCCTAATGTTACACCACTGACTCTCAAGACGAGTGTGTGAAATCTGCCCTGTGCTTACTCTGCAACTTCTCGTGTGTGTGTGTGTGTGTGTGTGTGTGTGTGTGTGTGTGTGTGTGCGTGAGTGTGCTCAGCCTCTCTATCACCAAATCCTTCCTGCTTGTCTAAAGTCATAAATCTTATCACCACAGCAATAGAATACCGTGGCACTGTTCAGGAAGCACCAACAGGGATTTACGGTTGGGCCTCGGGGGGGAACACACGAGAGGTGACAGACTGGCATCCCTCCTTTTAGAGACACAAGCGTGTCCTATACTTTAGATCAAGCCATAGAAACAGATTTAAATTACATTTAACTTAAAGGGCCTATATCCAAATAAATAAGGAGCCTGAATAAGGAGCAGATATAGGGGAAAATTGGGCCCCTGGTAGTGATTATTGCCCTAGTAGAGTTTTTCCATCCTAGTACCCTGGCTCAGAGTCTCATGTCTGGATCTTTTAAAGGGTCCAGGGAGGATTGGGCATGTATTATTTTCAACACTTCAGATTAAGTCCTGCTATGGCTCTCTCAGGCCTTACTAATGCAGACCCCCTGCCGGGTTACAGCAAAATTAAAAATGGAAAAGGCCCTGACTGTGAAAACAGTGTAAAAATAAAGGTGGAAATGGCAAGTGTGACACTGAGATGCTGTGATGACGTCGGCCCTTGGAAAGGTAATAATTACTAGTGTCACCTTTTTTATGACACAGAGAACTGAGAGAACTTGAAGTCAGGGTTTGGCTTCATTCAGATTGAGCATGACAACCATGCCAAGATAATTCAAAGCCCCCAGAGCACTAATTCCTCTTGACTTTCTCTGGTGCTTGTCTTACCTATACAGAGGCATCTACATAGCTCTTGCTTTCACTGACAGTGAAAGTGATAAATGGTCATTCTAGGTGAGATTCAGTAGCACAGAGGAGTTCACAAATCATTAGATCAAATAAAAATTTCAGTCTGAGTTCATTCAAAATTCTAATTAAATACGTGTTGAAGTATTTTATATGTAATATGTGTGTAATGTTATGTTATCAATTTTTGATGTATTAAACCCCATACATTCGACTGAAGTAATCAGTGGCCCTGTGATGCTCAGTCTGATTGTTTCTTTTAGGTCTGTTTTCATGAACGGATAGCATGCAACATTTTACATCACCATGACTTGTAACTACTTATCGACCATGTGATAAATGTGGGGGAGTAAAAAGTAGCATGCTTTCTTAAAAAATGTAGCAGAATAAGTTCCCTAAAATCAAAATATTCAAGCAAAGAAGTACCTCAAAAAGAAATCCTCTGTAAAAAAATATTTGGCTACTTTTCACCCCTGATGAGATTATTTGAAGAAATATCCTCCATTTTGACTTTTAAAAGTAAGGGGGTTTATTTGGATGTCACAAGATTGTCAAAGAATAAGGATTGTACAAGTCACAGAAAACGCAATGCCAAATATATCCTAACAGTGTATGATATAATCTTTGTTTCATTACAATGTGTCCCACATAACTGGTATACGTATAAACATATCAAATCTAGCACGCTGTAAAAAATAACCCAAACCCAAGCGCCCCATTCTCTTTCTCTTTGTATCCATCTAGCCATTTTTCTTCTCTCTCTCTCTCTCTCTCTCTCTCTCTCTCTCTCTCTCTATCTCAGTGTTTCTCTCATTTAAGATGCCTCAGGGATCGAATAAGTGCCAGGCAGTACCAGTCCACTGATGTTCGCTCTCGCCAAGGGCTGACAAACAGGGGTGCAGGCTGGCAGGATGCCCCCTGCCCCTCCTCACAGCACTTGGACCACAGGCAGCTGAGAGAAAGAGGGTCCAACAGACCAACAGTTGCTGGGACTTTGGTTGAGCGAGACTGCTGCACGCCGCCCAGCCCACGTTCAGGGCACCTGACCCTGGGTAAACTGACAAATGCCTGCCCTGGAGTACGTTGTGACCCCGAGGGTGTGATGACCTTACAGCACTGGGCACACACATGTGTGCACTTATAGCCACACTCTCTGCCTGCCTTATGTTCCCAATCACATGCAACAGTGCAATGTTTTTTCAAGCACCTGACCACGTTTTTGCTCTTGCACTCCCCCACAGTTTTGAGGCTGTTTGAGTTCTTATAGTCACAGACATGGCTAAGAGGAGCAGCTCAAAGAATCATTGCATCTAGTAGACTGTCGTGATTTGTTTCTGATTAACGTGTTGAAATGATGTAATTAGATGCATTCTTGACAGTTGAATCCCAGAGCTGCCTTACGCTGAGAAGAGAGCTTTTGTTTGATCGCTGTCAGGTTGGTTTTAGCAAGTACACAGTATTTTTTGCTGCCTCCAGAATTTGTATTCATAGTCCCCTGTTATGTGTTTGCAGTATATGTTGGCACACACACACACACACATACACACACACACACACACACACACATCATAGCCTTGCAATAAACAGTACACTCACTCGACATATTTAACTCATCTTGACAAGGCTGTTAATTTCTCTGAAACCAGGGATGGATTCCAAGACCCCCTCTATCCTCGTCCCCTATTCCCTCCAAAATGCACAGCTGTTGCCACGGGAGACAGCTGCGTTAGGGGCAGAACGAATCTCAGCTGTCAAGGGGAGTTGTGCGCGGGGGTTGGTGGATTTTAGGGTCTGTAGTCCCTCAGACCGATGACACTCCACTCCCCACTCTGCATTAAGTTGGGTGGGGTGTGTAAAAATGCTGACGGACAGCAGTTTTAGGGGTGAAGAGCAAAGAGGCTTCAGCTGTCTTTATGTTTACAGCAAAACCTCTCACAGGGCCTCTGAACTGGGGTCAACACTGGGGCCAACTCAGAAGTATCCCCTGCCCTTGAATAAGAAGGTTATGTACAACAACCTCAGCTTAATTTCTTTGTAAACGACAAAGTGTGGCAACTGTGAATTGAAAGAGAGGGATTGTTTAGCCCTTGTGCTTTAGTGTTAGATTCCTCTGAAATTCAAATTCACATCAAAAGCAGTTGTAAAATACAGATTCACATCAATGACCAACAGGGATCCATTGTACACACCGTATGATTGCACTTTCCCATGAGTTATTTGTATTGCGACTAGGCCCAAGCCAAATGCAGTAAGGGGACAACATACTGTGATCGTTTATCAGTTGCGCAGAAACTCCCATACTGCACATAGCTCAGTTGTTCAGCTGCTTCTGAGAATGCTTATTAACCTGATGAACCCTGAATTGCCTGGTATTCTCCATGCTACACTAGAATGGTCAGAGGTAATACAAGCTAGCTTTAGCATGTTGTTGTTGTGGGCAACAAAGACATTCTGTTTTAGAGGCTGGACTGGGATCTTTGAGCATATTCTAAGGAGCCTGGACAGCCTGGAAGTTGCACAGAAAGCCAGTTGCATCATACACTGATTCTGCATTGCGTAACAAACCTGATTGCAGAGGGGAAAACAAAAACAGCATCTCAAAGGATCACAGCCTAATGGGAATGTGCTCCTGTTCTTTGTTGCAAACGTAGTCACTCTGTGTACCCCATGGCAGAGTGACATCCAGATCATAGGGGGTGATAGTCATATTATGGATGATAACTAGTGTGGGGTTGCAGTCAGGGGGAGGGCAGTAGTGATCTCCTTGTCTGTGTTGATGGTGAATGCAGTCTAATCACTCAACCAGCCTGTTGAGACTCTGTTGTTGTTCATAAAACGTCACAAAATCACAAAACGTCTCTGATGATCTCTTTTGGAGCATTAATGACACAAGCATGGTGTAAAGTGGCAAGAGCAATACTGGTGGTGGCAAAATTATGAGCAAATGGATTGCAGTGGACTGAAAAAGTGGACTGAAAAAACTCAGAGTTGTTGTTGGTGTATACAGACATCTCAAAATCTGACAGGAAGATAACACAATGAACTTGAACTTCATCTTGCAATCCCCCAACCTCCCTGATATTACTTTCTATCTTATATTGCCCTCTTGTGGTGCTTTGGAGAAATCACATCTCTGATCCACACTACCCTGGTGGCTTCCGCATCTAGCTCTGTTAATCCCATGGAGTGGAAAAGATTCATGGGTTGAATTTCAGGTTTTATCATGTTTTATAATAAAACTCACGAGGCCCATGAGCATGAGCTCTCTTGATTTTTCCTACACCTGTCTCTTAGGTCATGTCTTGGCCTCCCATTCAATTAAATGAGTAGACGTGGGCTACACTCCAGAAAAATACCAGCCCCAATAGTTCATATCTTGAGTCAAACTTTCCAATTCTTCTTTTTTCTGAATCTTCGTGACCACCGACTAGATGCACAACTAAGATAAGATGAATCTTTCATGATCTCTGAGGGGGGGAAGTGGGTCATCGCAGCAGCAAAATAATAATAATATAATAGATATAAATAGAATATAAATTAACAAAACTCAACAAATATCACTCCAAGAACATATAATGTAGAAATGCATGAATGAAAGGTATGAAAAAACATGAGATATGTCATCACGAGGATGAGCAACATACAGCAGTAAAATATACCTAAAATGAAAATAAGTGAGAAATTATAAACCATATTCAGATATTTGCAATATTAACAAATGAGAGAGAATATGGAGATAGAAAGAAGACAAAATGTGTAGATTTGGCTTCAGCTTGTATACTTGATGTGTAAATGTGCCTGTAGTATTCACATAAACAGGTCTACAGAACATACATACGACAAGCTGGCCCTTTTCTGCCTGGTGTCAGTAAGGGATCCAGGAGGAAGAAAATCTCCCCCGCAACTGCGCAGACAGCAAGCAACGCGTGCCCTCTACTGCCCTCATCTCCACCTCAACCATGAACCAGTCCTGTATCCTTTTAGCCACTGTTTTGATGCTCACAGTTTGATCGATGAATTGAACTTATTTGACACATTTCAATTCATAACACGTGCACAGTTCTTCACACAGACGATTTAAAGAGAGGGGTCAGGGTAACACATTAAAACTCAAGAGCTTTCTTCCATTGTGTCCCTTTGGGGAAGATGGAAAGGGGTAGGGAATGGGGCAGGGCAGCACATCTGCAATGACAAGAACAGCACACAGATGGATAGGCTGTATCAATACAAACAACAATACAAAAGGATCTCGCGAAAGTGCATTAATTCAACAGAAGTAACAAAAAAGAGACCAAGGAAAAAATTACCTTGGATCATAGTTTTGTTAATGCTTCTCCTCAACTAGTTCCACACAAACTGTAATAGCCCACTAATATTTGGTTGAGTTTGTTTATAATGTTCTAGAGATATCTAAAGTGCACCTTCAAGTTTTGCTGACACGAGCCCCGAAAGCCAAGTGCAGCGCCCCAAACTCCTGGATGTTGTGCTCTGGAAAGGTGGAGGGTTTTTTTCAGCCCGTCGCATCTAATTGCTACCGCTATACCGATAAGGCGCTCGTACTACTGAGGCTGTGGTCCTGAGGAGAGCAGGCTGTCAAGAAGAGACGAGCCAACGAGCAAGACAAGCGGCTGACAAACGGAGGCGAGAGCACTTTTCCCCCCACATTTTTCAACCTGGATCAATTTTAGCACAACTTTCAAGGGCGAGGTGCAGAGGATCATGCGTCCAACGCGCAGGTGAAAAGGCAGCTGTTTTAACTTCTTCCCTGCTGCAACTTTTCGGCGCTACCCTGTGCAGATTCAGGCTTTGTGCTTTAACATTGATTAAGATATTGTTCTCGGGGAAGTCTCTGGTCATTGATTGAGAAATGTCTCGTAAGAAGGCTGTCAAAGGCAAAGCCGCCACCAACAGCCCGACCGCAGGCAGCCCTGCCGGCAAAGGGAACGGGAAAGCTGTGAAGAGCAGCCCGGGGAGCATCGTTCAAGGCAACGGTGTGGTCCATCCCAGCAGACCCTCGATCAGCAACAGCAGCGAGTTTTACGACATCGCTTTCAAGGTAAGCTGCGTGGCGCTGGCATGCCGGTATCGGTTCACTAACAACATGGTCTGATAACAAACTATTCAACTCACATAAAAGTGCATGAGAAAATTAAAGGGACGGTGCTATAGAATAATTACACCGCAGGAGATATAAAGCACCATAAAGATCATAATAAACTCACTGCTGAGTACAATAGATACATAAAGTCTCTATAGGAATATTAGAGAAATGGCCGATTTTAGTGAGTTGGGCAAGTAATACCTCGATTTGAAAGATAATGGCAGCGACAAAACTAGAGCGGTGGTTTACAGTATGTTGCCGGTGATCAATGCGCTGTTCACGTTTCATTGCCTGACGTTTTACAAGAACTTCGTATTCATTAATCAGCACTAAGCCCCCCGACACCAGCTGTGTCAATAGGGACAATCGATAAACTCCCTCGCAACCTGGAAATGTGCACGCATACACACACAACAACAACCAAAACCACTTGCTGGTGCCGTGAAATGGTTGAATGCACGTGTTGCTCGGCAAGCCCACCTGTAGTTGCAAGATATTTGGGGTGCTTATAACGGGCTTGAATAGCTATTTTGAAATTTCAGCAGTTGTAGAAAACTATTAGTAGGGCAGTGAGAGAAAGCCCAAGTCCAATGAGCAGCTGTGATGAACCACGCCTGGAAAGGGTCCACAAGCTCCAGGTTTGGGTGTAGATGTGGTCAATTTGTGATTTAATTGTAAAGTTGCAAGCTCAAACAAGTCTGCATACTGACTCTTGTACTTGAGCAGTTTTAGTATGGTATAGTGGGCACGTGACAGTGCTGGATGCAGAATAAACAGGGTGGAGTGATGATGGCTGCAAGTCTCTCTCCCTCTCTCTCTCTACACCCCAGGTACATGGTTGTTGCAGGGCTTTAAAGCTTTCACCTACACTACAGTATGTCTTTGAAGCAGCTGTTTGATGTGAAGGGATGATGGCTTTGTGTTTTGTTTTTTGTTTTTTTTTTTTTCAGAAAAAGTGGATTGATTGACTCTTTGTGTGTGACGTGACAAGTAGCATATACCTGTTAAGACAGAAGTCCATTCTTTAGAGGAAGTGTCTTTGTTTGGGTGAGTCAATGCCCTCCTCCAATCATCTGTCTCCATTTGTCCTTAGAGAACCTGATTGTGGACATGGCAACTGCCATTATCAAACATTTTCCCAGACCCGTTTAGAAATTTGTGGGGCATTATGCTGGATTTAACCATTTGGTGATAATTGTGGCGAGGCTGGGTTGAGCTGAGAGGCTGGGTTGAGCTGAGCAGCGTTTGTTTTATTACTGCTGTTCTATACTGAGGCAATGTCCATATTTCACTTACACACACCTAAAGGCAGGCGCCGTGATTAACAGTGACAGACGGGGCACTTGCTGCCCACTGCTGACTCCCAATTAGACAACGTAGAGTTGGTTGAAATATAGGAGGCAGAGACAGGGTGAGGGTGAGGGCGAGGGAGAAGAGAAGAGAAGAGATGACTATTTAAAAGAAAAAGAGGGAGCAAAAGGATGGAGAGGATGAGGCCAGTGCTCCTGTCATATGCCTCCATTCTTTGTCTCTCCATTCTTTGTCTCTGTTTCATCTCCTCCTCCCTCACTCCTCCCTCTTTCCTTCCTCTCTCCACCCAAGAGACTCTTCTGATTTCCATGGTCCAGGGCCCACAGCCCCTCAGCTAACCTGATAACACTAATCACATCAAGCCTTTAACTTCATCTCATCTTGGAATAAAAAAGGAATGTACAACTGTCTGTTCAGCAGGAGTCAAGCACATGAAAGTGTGTGGTACGTGCATATGCAGGCATGCATGCACATACGCAGAACTATAAGATGGTTGGATGTACATACACGCGCGCACACACACACACACACACACACACACACACACACACACACACACACACACATAAGGACAACCACTGGTGTCCTCATCTCCACTGGCCAGGCACCAAAATACCAGGAATAATTCAGTTTATATGATCCAAATGATCTGGTTGTAATGCGTTTAGCACATGACCAGCTGCTCGGTCAGGTTTCACTGCTTCCTCATGCTCACTCATGCTCCTAATCTTAAATGCGTTTCCAATTCCTTCTATCTGACATTTACCTTTATCGACCAGTCAGAATGGGGAATATGCTCAAATAGTGTATGTCATTTTGGCTGAAGTTTTTATCTGTCACACCCTCTTAGCCTCTCCATCATTCCTGGCTCTTCTAGCTGGCTGAGTTTTTCCCTCTGGCTTTGCTCTGCAGGTGATGCTGGTTGGAGACTCTGGGGTGGGGAAGACCTGTCTACTGGTCCGTTTCAAAGATGGAGCTTTCCTGGCTGGGAGCTTCATCTCCACTGTGGGCATCGACTTTAGGGTGAGTTTAAATTAATGGACCTAAAAACACACAGACACATACACACGCCTGCAGGTTTTGTGCACTTCACAAAATGGGGCCATAACTGTTTTAAGTGGTAATTGGATTTTTTGAGCAAAGCTATTTTGCCCCAGAGCTATGAGTATATCATGTGTTAGAGGTCTCACAAGATGGGATATTGATTTCCTAAATTAGTTTGACATGCTTTCGTTTTGCAAGGCTCCCTAGCTGATAACCATGGCTCTCATGTGCCAGTTTCATGGTCCCACATGGGCAACTAGGGATACGTCTAGGAAAGGTTGAGGCAGTTACAACTTTGGTTAAGGTTAGGCAACTAAAACAAGGTCAGGGTAAGGTTTTAATCATGTTTAAACTAGAAAAAAAAGTTTAGCTGAAAATGAAAACTCACATCGGGACTCAAATCTGGGTCGCTGGAGTCACAGTCAGGTATTTACACCCATGCACCACCCTGACCTGCAAACCCTTACTGCCACCACATTATTTCTATGTCAGACTACTGCCTGTTTTACTCACATGACCTCCACCTCCTGTTTCACTCGATATGTACGGTATTATATGAAATTACGGTGAATTACTTTTTGTAACTATAGCTACAAACTTGATACGAGAAGGCAGTTTCATCTAACAGCTAAGTGTCTGTGATTTTTACTGCCCACCCGTCATTGTCTGTCCAGGCAGGTCAAATCAAGCTACCTCCACATGCCTCTACCATAGCAGCTACATATTAACTGATCTCTCTTTTATTATGGATGATGTATAAAATGTGCAAATATGATTATCAGGTGTAAAGGGCAGCATTTTTCTATTTTACCAAGGGAGGCTTAGTGGCATGGGCCGCCTGTGTGTGTGTGTGTGTGGGTAGATGAGTGTGTGGGTGGATGGGCAGTTGATTTCTTTACTTATGTAATGTACTTATAACACTGTATCTTTAGTAACAATGTACAGTTAGGCCTATCTAAGCAACGCAGACTCCTTCTTCAGCAGTCTCTGCCTAATATTTATTACCAATGGAAGAAAAATCACAAAACTCATAAAGTTTATTGTTCTATCTGCACTTTTGTCACATTGACTTATTATTTAATTGCAGTGTGGCACAGTGCCTTGTGACTTGAAGGCTCCCATTCTCCTCTGCATGGTTTTAATAGACCTATCCTACTAAGGATCCTTCCTCACTCAGTGTTCATGGATGATATGGCAGTTTTGGTTTTTAGCAACAGGCTGTCAAGTAGAATTAGATAGTGAATAGTATTGCTTTCTATTTTTTGTTCAAACTTTTCTTCACACACACACAGAATGTATGTGCATACATATATACAAAAATGACCCAATGTAGATGTCATATGATGTGGTAGTATTTATGTGAGTACACATACTTGTGGCTGTGTGTTTATTTTAGAGGTTGAGAGAGACCAAGGGGGAGGTGGGGGGAGAGATGGAGAGATAGGGAGAGATATTTTTAGGAAAGACAGTTCTGAGCCTTTTTAGGTGGTGGGAAAGCAAGGAAGGCAATTTGCCTCAGAAGGGGATTTGATGCGATTCCCACTTCAAAGCCGCAGAAAGATGTTATGTTTCCCCCCTCTTGTTTGTTGTTGTCTCATCTTGTTTAAGCCTCAGCATGTTCTCAGGATTACAGAGCTGCTCTGCCACCTTGTTAGGCTTAAAATAAAGAAAGTCAGGCTGAGAACGACAACTCCACATAGATTGTATTTAAAACTAAAGACGAGGTCAAATTAAAGAAGAAAAAAGAAAGAAGAGGGAGAAAAAGAGATAAAACGATCAACCTAGGTTTTACTTGTTCCTATCTCTTCTTCATTCCCATTCATTCCCAAATGAATCACAGGCACTATATGCACTATAGTGCATTTTACAATAAACACTAATGAGAACGTTAGGCTAGCGGGCATGCAAGTTAACAATAGCAACTGAACATTTAGCAAATGTATCTTATAGCATATTACATAGAAGCAGTGTGTATATACTGTACCAAAGAACATACTTGATTTGTACAATACCATTAAGTTTCATAACGCCCAGGTATAGCAAGGGTCTCATTCTGGTTGCTTAGGTCGAATTCGCTCTTGGAGAGTATATTACTGTCACCACGCCATGGTAAAAAGAAAATATATAGTACACATGAAAACTATGGTACAGCAAAGTCCAGTCTATCGGTTGCCATGGTAATGCGAGTGCTAACTGACAGTCAATCAGAGAGAAGCCGTTTAGCTTCTCTCTGATTGGCCAGGGGGCTAAGCTTGTCCTTGTGCTTGATTGCCTGGCTTGTGAATTGCTTGGCTCCTGACAGACTAGTGATTTTCTGCCTCAATCAGAAGGTCATAACCAGTGGCTGAATGGCGGCAGGTAGGCGTAAATGACTCCTGCAGCCGTCACCGCTGCTATTGAAATTTCTGCAATTGCACTCCAAACGAAATAGACCTCCGATGCGTTCTTTATCCTAGAGCTCGCTTTTTAATGGTTTGTGCTGATGACATCACGTGTTGAGGTTGTTTCCTCCCAAAGAGCTGAAATATGGCTTGTAACACACACATGCACACACACACAAGCACACAGGTTAACATACCACCTTTGTGTGCCACCAGGGCGTTTTCTTTTGTCTGCACTCTCCCTGTCTCTCTTTATCCTCTCTGACACATCTAATCACCTTACGTCACTCAACTGGTACTTTCTTCAGGTCCATCTCAGAGATCCTGGAGTAGGTTAATGCCCTCAGTTCAGGCCCTGCCTCTAGACTGTGGAAGACAAGTTTAGTCCCTTCTTGGCTGGGGACCCACTAGGAGACTTTTAAAATCCTTACCGATTTTGAAAACACATCCGCATCAGAGTTCACAGATTTTCTTGTCTCTCAGTCATAAATCTTCTCACACTAGAGGATTAGGCAAGGATGTGCTGTCACACACAACTGAGATTATCCTGCTGATGTCACTGCCATCACAACCTCTAATCTCGCGGAAACAGGTGCAATCCAATGGAATCAATATGTATTAAGAAACACATTAATACAACGTGCATTAACATGCACTGAAAAAAAACAAACAAATAAATTACACAAAAAGAGATTTTGGGTAAAGCTGGAGATACGCGCTCAACATGGGCTCAGATCAGTCTGCAAGGCAGTCGGTTTGGTTAAGACTGAATCTTTTAACTGTTCACACTACCAAATAATCTGATCAGTCCCAACCAAGCCTCAGATTGATTGATTTTCAGGACGTCCAAATATGGTGTTAACCAGCCCCATAATCCTCTAATGTGGGCCACATTGTTTAGAATCAGCTAAGCTTGGCGGGACTATTTACAGAGAAACCAGCAATTGGCAATTAGGAGACTCCCTGCTCTCATTTTGCCAGCTCTAGTGTTGCAGTGCAGGAATGGACAGATTCATTTCCCTATCACAGATAAAAGACATAGAAAGAAGCGGTGCGATGACTGATTCACCTTGTGTTTCTACTGAACTGAATCATTGAATTCAATAAAGAATTAGGAATTATGTTAAACCACTCCAATGGATATGAAGTGATATTGAAAATGCAAAGAGGAATTATCCGCTTGCTACCATTTTGATAATTGTCCTTCATTTGATACAGAATTAATGTTCCTTGTTGATGGTATTATCACAATAGCCATATGTTCATAGCAGCTTAGTCTCAATTCCTGTTGCTCAGACAGAAACCATAACACTTTCACATTTTCATTAACATTTAGAGTCCTATTGTGTTATTGTAGATGGGTCCCCAGGATTATTGTGTGTGTGTGTGTGTGAGAGAGAGAGAGAGAGAGAGAGAGAGAGAAGAAGGGTTGGTGCTCTCTTGAATGTTGGGAAACGTCCTTCATTGGGAACAAAGTCGTACCAGTCGGTCACTTTCTGCAGCAGATTCAGAACCCATCCATATGTAGTGAATTAGGCTACAAAGTCCATCAACAACTCTTGAAATTACTGACATTTCAAGCAATTTATCTCAATGTGCTGCAAGCAGGATTCTCAAACACTCAAGGACCAATTTCAATCTTCGATGCTGTAATTGGTCACATCCATCATATTTTGAGTTTGCTACATTATCCTGTCACATGCCATTTTGTCATTTTATGCTTATTTCTTGTCAGATGTGTTGTTTATTCTCAGATATTTCTCTTGTTCTTACCTTCAACCAAATCCCACAGTCACAAATATCAGGAGGGATTTTATTGACTTTATTTCAGCACCAAACATAGTTAGCTCCAAAAAATGAACATTGTCAACCTGAGAGGCGATACTGTCCCCATGATAACCATAAAGGGTGAAAATTTCCCCATTAGGACGCAACAGGTTGAATATATGTTTGTGGAGGAGTCAAGGTAGGACGATAGAGAGAGAAAGGGAGAGAAAGAGAAAGAGAGCAGGAAAGAGAAGAGCATAAAGTGGGGATAGAGAGAGAGAGAG
>OOFE01004267.1:1590-12419 GCA_900323365.1 Monocentris japonica
GACCACTACACAAAAAAAAAAAAAAAACAATCACGTGTCTCCTTACACAGCGTGGGAGAGAACAGCCAAGGCCAGTGACGTAGTGGTAAATAGTGGGTAAACTATGACCTCCAGTCAGTGATCATCAGAAGACAAACAAAAAACAAAAAAATCAATTATATTTTCACAAGGGCTTGAATTTATGTTAAGACCCTTCCTCATATAACTTACATGAATTTGATACCACGTACTACGATAAAAGATTTCTGTCATTAAAGTGGTAATCTGTAAAATTGTTGTTTTGATTTTGGCGACATCTTTGGTCATAATCGCTCATAAGTAGAATAACTACCCAGTTCTCCTATTTATTCAAAACAAACTGCTGTTAAAAACGTAAAAAACATCACTTCCTGTGCACCACAGGACACCAGGTGTTTTGAACAGCAAATGGAAAAACATTAATGAACTGGCTAGAGGTTGGACCACCATTGGGTTAAATCAAATCAGCGATAGAGAGCAGCAAAATAATAAATGTGACATTTTTTTTTTGTTTAAGTCTTATGTCAACCAGGAAAGCGGATAAACTGGGTTTTGCCTTTTGCCTGCTCATGAGTAGCTTGAATTCTCAACATTGCTTCTAGGCTGTTAATGTTGCAACTGCTGCGCAAATTGATGGAGCAGGGTGGTGTCTCGTGGCCTGAGGGCTCTATGTGGCAACATGATCCTCTGCCAAACTACGGGCTCAGTGTGCCTTGTCATATGGCAAAAGAGACTCACTTCCCAGCGCCTCAGAGTAACTTTGCGACTAGGATGACTCGCCGAGGAAGTGCTGAACAAAATAATCCTGATGAGATTCTGGCAGCACTAAACACAACCGAATAAAAAACAATAGGATATTCCTACTAAGAGTGTGTCTGTGGTGCTAAATAGTGAGTTTCCTGACCTCCTCTGATATCACTAGAATATCGACTTTCAGTGAGTCTAGTACTCAATATTGATCTTGTTGTACTTTATGACATTTCTCCTATGACCACTACTCAATAACTAGCATTCCAATAAAAGGTATTGTTTTCCTGTGATATTTGTGTAGTATCCGTCTTAAGTTTATTACAGGATTACTACAGAAATCAATAGCAATCTGCAGCACAACAGCACACTGTGGCCAGTCATAACAAAACGACGGCCCAGTGTGAACAGCAGGAATGCCTCCCATAAACTGAAAAGCCACCAAATGGCCAGGGAGCCAGTCAATGAAACCAAATTCTTATCAACCAAAACCCAAATATAAGCCCTTAAACTTTTAAAGCTGGAAGCGACATGTTTAGATGCAATCGCTGCGTATACTTGCGAAAAAATAACTAAAATACATTTCAGAGGGATACTTTATACTTTACTGAACAAATTCTTTACTATATCATAGCTTCAAGACATATAGCGACACCATAGTAGATTGAAAACACAAAGTCACTACAAACTATTGAATGCCACAGTCCCGATGGGAATATTGTAGTGAATTTTCGTTGAGGCTGAGATGAAAAGTTGGAAGAAACCTAAGATACAATCTGCCTCATTGCGATTTTAAATGCGCCAGAACATAAAAGTCCACCGCCACACAAACACGTTAAATAATAAGTAGCTGGCAAATCATAGTTTCATTCTAAAAGATTTCTTAAATAAATAAATGTTTGAACGCAGGTTGGTACACAAGTACCTACGTGGAGACTAGTAACGTTACCAATCAACACGTGGTCTTATTGTTATAATCCTATTGTCCAGCTACTTGACAAATTTCACTCACCTGATGGCTCAACTGTTTCCAAAAACTCAGCTAAAAAAGAAAGAGGCCTCCGAAAGTGATCCAGGAACTAAACTCGGAAGCAACTTTAAAAGGAGGAAATTAGTTTTCTGTGACGACTGAACACATCGAGCAATGATGGGTAGGAATTGGATCATGTTTTATGCCGTGCTCTGATTGGCCGCAGTGAGGGCGTCCATAAGTCCTCCTGAACCACTCAGAGGGGAGATTTCTCGATAAGGGTTTTTGAGGATAACACACTACCCAAACCACAAGTAGACAACACTCCCCATGAGCACTTTTTCCAGAACAGTTGCCAAATGCTTTAGTTTTACGACTGGAAAACTGTGATAAAGGCGTTTTTTTCCCTTTACATATCAGTTTACGTATGAAGGAAAACACTTTAAAAGCTTCCTCTAACACCATAGGGGTAAAAATATTGTGGCAATATCAAGTTACACACACGCCCTACTATCTATGGCTTTATAGATTCTTACATGTGCAGACATGTGTAGTCCTGTGTACATCAGGATTACACAATATTTTCCCATGCTTTTACAAACGTATCAAGACCTGGAAATGACCAATTTCTTCTAACATACATTTCCAGACTTGTAGGAACATATTCAGCATATTCCTTTGATCTCTTGAATTGGACCCAAAATTTAAACATGACTTCATGTTCATATAAGCAAGCAGACCCAGTGCAGAGTAACAAATCTGTTTTATTGCGAAAGCGACACAAGCTTGTCTTAAAAAAAAGGGACTAAAAGAAAACAAATCAAACACTTCCAACAATTCACCAACAGAAAAAAAAAGAAAAAAAATCATCTCTGGTAGGGAGGGGATGGGTTTGGGTAGGAGGGTCTTGGCTTCATTCAGAATCTGCCAGAGCGTTCCCGGTCCCTTGACCTCCGCCTCTCCCGGTCACGTCCACCGCCGCCGCCTCCACCTCCACGTCCACGATCCCTGGAACGGGAGCGCCGTTCCCGGGAACGCGATCGAGAGCGGTGCCTGGAGGGAGAGGAGGAAAGTAAAAATAGACAGTGCAGTTTGAAGCGGTTTCATAAGGAGTTCAATACGGTTCATCACATTGTGACTTCCCGTAAGGTCTTTTATGCAGTGTAACAAACAACTTCTTAAGCACTTACACATTTCAAATCGAGCACTGCCCAGTACAGGGAGACCCTGAAATATAAATCCTGCACTGACGTACCTTTTCCTGCGACGGCCATACAACTCCCTACGCAGTTCCCGGGATATAGGCTTCAGGTGCATGAAGTTGCAGAAGCCCCCTCGGGTGCACTCACTGTGGGCAAATGGTACATGAAACGAGTTGGGCTTGTGTGTTTATGGCTCAACATCATGAGGAAATGTTCACCTGTAGCCGCTTGCACACGCTAAAAAGCACGCCAGCATCAAGACAAGAATATCTGAACTTAGCTGTGTTTTAGAGATTCATGCTGGAGAGGACCATAAAACATTTCTAAAGAGCAAAGTGCTGATGGCAAATTCTGGACACCCTTTGCCAACACACACACACACTTTGACATGAAATTGTATTTTAAGCTTCTCAAATATGTATGATTTTATGCTACTTGCCCATCAGGAGGAAAGTTTAAAAAAATTGCTCTAAAATACTGGAAAGTGTATCAAAGAGTGTGTGTCCAGAATTGGCCACCAGTGCATTACAGGTAGGGATTCAGTGCCTACAGGACACATTGGTTGTTGTTGGGATGTAGCAACTGATGTATCTGCTGGATAATGCAATGACTTATCAAAATGTAATAAAATGTCCCTCATGTTGCACCTCTTATGAAGTAAGAATTTTATTACATTTTCAACCAATTTAGAGGAAGATTTTCACTGCATTATCAGGCAGTTATGACATCATCAGTTGCTACGTGGCCCACCACGAGGTGTTTAACCTGAAGATACTGACCCCATTTCATACTGGCGACAGCAAGCTTCCCTGAAGTCAGTGACGGGGGAGAGCTCTGCGTGGATGGGCTGGCCGTTGAACCAGCGATTGTTCAGGTCCATGACCGCTTTCTCTGCGTCCTCCTCACGGCGGAACTACACACAGGACACACTTTAACAACCAATATCCTCTATTCACTGTAAATACTGAACAGAACAAAACTGGGGGTGGGGGGCAGTAACAAATTTACACGATAAACGTTTGAGGTAGACATATATATTTAGCAGATATTTTTGAATGTTTCCTGGTTGGCTGTTAGAGCTTTTGTCTAGAAAAAAAAATGGGGGATGTTGCTTCTTTTACAGGGTCGTTGGAAGTTACTCATGTTGGGTAAATAATGGCTGAGAAACACACATCTGGATCAGCTGTGTTCCCCACAAAACCTCCCAGAGGCAACACAGTCGAAGCAAACAATCTCAAGATAGAAATTCCAGTGGCTCCAATGTATAACACAATTTTTCATTTTGCATCGTTTTGTTTTTGTTACTTCCACGCCTCGTCGCGACGTTCAGATCGGTCACCAACCTTGACGTAGACGTTGCCCACCAGGTGGTCGCCCAAGTTGTCGCATACGTTCATCTCCTCCACCTCTCCGTACTTCTCCTCCATCTCCGTGAACACTTCCTGTGGGCAAAGAGAAGAAAAAAAAAAAACAACAACAACATTATTTTGTGTATTAGCTCCAGACTATTGAGTGATAAAATACTGAGGGGCAGAGAGCTGAACAACACTGTCTAGTGTGGATTCCAAAATGGTTGTTTTTCTTGCAAAATCATGTTTCATTTTGATAGCTAAGCTGCTAACTGCCCATTAACACATTCTTTCATACGGTTTCAGCCCCTCTACCATTTTCTCTCATTAGTAGGAACAAGATTAGTACAGAAGTTTCAGATCATTATCCTCAGATTATCTAGAACAAGCTTATTTTCTGGTCACAGTAAAGTCAAGAGGAAATTAAGGGCAATTCGAATGCAGACAAACAATTCTATGGAAAACGTTTTCAAATTCAGCTCATGCTCTCCATGTAACAGAGCCATTATAGCTGACAGCCTGTTGCAGTATCACCAGTGTGTAAATATTAGCTCTTAAGACTAATACATGATGGTTGCATCAGTAAACCCAAGTCAATATTGGCCATTTCAAATCGTTTTCTGTTGAGCCCCGGGGCACAGGAACATTGCGAACACAGATGACTAAGACAGAACGCTGCCAGTGGCCACGCCGCGTGATTTGCAATAATAAGGGACACGTCAGAAGCAGAAAAGGCCACTCACCTCAAAGAACTCGTCATAATGCTCCTGCATCTCCACATCACTGACGGCGCCTACAAATTTCAACAGAGAAGTCAAAACAGGGCTAGATGGGCAGAGCTAGAAAAGGAAAATCTTCAACACTACTGAATTACACCTTAACTACAAATCAAAGCGTAGCAGCTTAGCATGATGCTGTGCTGTAAAACTTATAGAACGTACTAGAATGTACTCGGCATGCGTACAACAAATGGGCATCATATTTTCAATCGTGTGTGTTACTTGGATGGTACAATGACCATCTTCCCTGCCCCATACCGTTTTCAGGCTACTTATTTTACAATTGCAACATTGAGTTGTCCCTTCTTAGCCAAGTATTTGGTTGATAGTTGCATGTATTTGCAGGGGGACAATAATGTTTCTAAATTTTCTACTAACTATTGAACTAGTTCAGGAAGTCCTATGACTACTGGCTGACTGAGAATTTCAGTTGGGGACAACCCTAATAGAAACCAGACCCCACTGAATTGAAAAAATGTGTTCTTAATGTGAAACTGTTTTAAGTAGCAAGTGTAAAGCAAAAGAACAAGAATAAGTAAATGTGAGCATCGCATCTGTTTCATGAAGAGAATGAAGAGTCTGCGCCAAAGCTAAGCGTATTATTGCACCACATTTACTCAAGTACTTTGAGTTAGGCCAACAAAGCACACAAAACAGCATGTAGCCAGTTAAGATGTGGGTCGAACGGTTTTCTGGGGGGAAAATATCAAAAATAGTTGCTTTATATCCAGGAAAAGATGGAATGAAACAGAGGAGCTAAAACATGTTCCTACACTGGACCAAATTTGGTCTTAGCCATTTTAAATGTGGGGAGGTGTGATGTAGTAAATTAAGTGCAGTCAGTGCTGCAGGGTCCTGCACATGAAGGGAGAACTTACAGTGTAAACCATCAGCAGACTGGGCAGAGTTTTGAGGGTTACGGTAAATGTTCAAGAGGGCAATGGTCTGAAATACAAAACGTACACTTTTGTGACACAAATCAAGCAAAATACGGAGCTGGGGAGGGAAAAAGTTGTAATTAGATATATTAAATCAGTTCTTTTGAATTGCGCTCCTTGGTTAGTACAGCTCCTGAGTGTCCGATAATTGTGTGTGGGGTGCTTGAAACAAAATCAAGAGGTGCACAATCTTTCGGGTGAATTCTGCCAGGGCATCGGCTGAAGCTGCAATCACAAGGATCTCAGAACTAGCCAGTCTTTTATCTTTGGGAGATGAATTAGGAAGTTAATTGGCTTAAGGAGTCCAGAGAAAGCAGTTTTTCATAATAACTCAATCTGACACCAAGGTCATTTTTGATCAAGCCTCTCAGAGTAAGGGTGCTGATAAAGGAGCTCTCACTGGTCATGCGAAATCCTAGACCAACACACATTTCCAAAGAGCTTTGATATACAAGGCATTAATCCAAATCTTTTAAATCCACTGGATGTATAGTTTAAAGGTGGGACCCAAAGGGAAATAGCCTGGCCAATTCTAAAATCCCTGTTTGGAAACAGAAGTCAAATGTCAGCAAAACAGAGCAGAACAGAGCCACAGTGAGGCAGACTCCAAAACCCATCACATACACCTACCTGTACGCAAGGCTATGCTTCTGCTCTACTAGACTGGGCTCAATATCAGCACTGTTCACGCCTAACACAGACACACAGGTCTAAGCAGCCTACAACATAAATAACACGAGTGCTCAGCTAAACCATCCTAAACTCCTGCTCTTCTGTGCAAATTTTGGTAGGAAAAAAAAAAAAAAAAAAAAGAGGCATGATTAGCGGTCAAGTGTTTGTCTACACTTCTTGTTGGTACTAAACGACCTAAGAGGTGTGTGAGGCCAGAGAAATGAATCATGAAGTCGACAACTAGCTATAGCTGAGCATATTTGCTTGGGATATTCGGGCAATAGTGGGATCATGTGTTGAAATTAAAAAAAAAAAAAAAGTTGGTCTCCTGCTAACAGGGCTGAGGCAGTCCCCCACACCGAGCCTGCTGTTATGTGAGCTTTATTTTAGGAACCGGGGAGGGAAAAAAGGAGGGACTTCTGCACCTCAGAGGCTAACAAATTTTTGGACTTACAGCGAGAGGCGTCGGCCGTCTGTGCACTGTTTTGGGGATTACGGTAGATGTTTTGAATCAAGATGGTCTGCAGAGGGAAGAATAAAAAGATACATGGTCAGAGAGGATTGTTTGATGGATGTCTAGTTCTGATAATGCCAATTCGGCTGCTCTCTATGTCCAACTATTACAGCTTCAGACAGAAGCCGTTTTGCCAGCAAGGGGAAGAAAAGAGAGTGATCATCCAGGGGCCTCTGGTTACTTGTGGTCCACCTAAGGGTTAAGCCCCAGCCTCACACCCTGACATTCTCCTAAAACCAAAGTTGAGTTATATTGGCCTGTGAAATGGGTTCCAGGAAGTCTACATTTCTATGTGTTTGTGTAAGGTAGGTTGTGCCACATTGTAGAAAAAACTAAAGAAAAGAAAACCTGTCTTTGAACAACTAAAAGGTGAAGTAAACCACCCCGCCAATCTTCAGAGGCAGCTTAAAAGTGTGAGAACACTGAAAAAGAACAAAACACAAGATTAACAAGGTTCATTACTGCAAAACATGGGACCTGAAATGAAACTTATGGCATTAGAAAACAATTCAAGCAATTCACTTGGGCTTGGAACAATGATAAAACAGTGATCACGTATACATACTACCATTTGATTTGACTTTGCATAGATGAAGACAATAAAATTCTTTACATTTTACACAAATCATGATGCATTCAGTAAAGTCCAGACTAAACAGTTCATAGTTTATATGTAACTATTCTGGGATATAGTTAAACTTTTAAAGTGTTACTTTTTACTTCCAGATTGATTTAGGTTATGCTTAAGGTCTTTATATGTTTGCAATCTTATAATTTCAATTACTAGCTAAATATCATATTCACTGAAATAAGTACAACATAACAAATTTGAAACTATATTTTTCCCTCAGTGAAAATTTGAATCATGTGAATCTTTAAAACTAAAGCATGTTATTGAGTTTAATTAACAAAACAAGTGAATAAACCTTTTTTCTTTTGTAAAAATGCACATATACGAAATGGATATTTAATAATTGGGTCAAATTTATATAAAATGTACATCAGTTAGATCAAATACATAAAATGTGGCAAGTTAGTACATTAAATAATAGTGTGGCTTGATTAGTCGGTGGTCAAAACATTTCATCAGTGATATCATTTTAAACATTTTGCATTTTCCGCAGAGAAAGTCCCTAATTTAAACGAATAACATTGCTGGGATACTCACCTGGCTGAAGGTGGGCTTATTGTGCAATCTCGAGCAGCGGTCCCCATGTCTACACGCTCCAATTTTGAAATAGAAAGAACAATTGACCCTGGAAGAAATGCACAGTATCGGCGTTAGGTTAGCATGTATTTCAACGTTGCTGCCACTGAATTTGTTGAACACCTTGTAAGCACTCGTGCCCTAGCTAAGGAGCACTCGTGCCCTAGCTAAGGAGCTGCAACTGTAGAGGATGCCTTCTACTGCACTCCACCGGCCACTCGGAACAAAACAACCCGCCTGACTAGCGCAGTCAGATTGCTACCAAGCTAATTCACTAACTAGAAGTTACTTGGGTGTTTTATGGCTGGTAAGGGGGAATATACCACCAAATTTTAAGTTTGTACCAACAAGTTGGAGGACTAGTTGAATGAAACACTTGATAGCTGGTTTGGCGCTAACCGACACCACATTGTAGCAGCTAGCTAAGATGCTTCCTGAGGTTCATTCAATGCGTTAGCTTGAATCTCACGCTAGCTTGACCAGGACACTCAAGAGCGCTGCGGGTATAAATAAGGTGTCAGAACAGCCATAGCTGGCAGTAAAGTCATACTATCGCATGCACACTTTGTACCCAACACAGTGTTTACATGAACACTGAAATAAAATACTAAATTAAACTTACTTGTCTTTCTCTGTACCGAAAATGGATGCCAGGTATTCCGCCATTTTCGGCTCGTCAGGGATGTTGTGATTTACGTCATACGTAAGGCGACGCCGTTGCGCAGACGTTTTGTGCAGCGTGTGACGTCACTGCCCTACCGCTTGCACTTCTTGGCGCTTCGCTGCCTCCCACAGTTTGTTTTGAGTATTACACATGTTTCTTATACTCTCAAGCCAGACCTCACACCCTCGGGTGCAGGAGAAGGTAAAATTGCATACCGATGCTCCGCAGGTCCAAGCACATTTTTCATCATAAAAGATTATACACTTGCATACGGCAATTCACAAAACAGTGTTTTTCTCCACTCTCTATAGTTCAAGCCCTCCGTAAGGACATGATCAACCGTCTCTGCCTTTCCACAGCTTCCACAAAGTCCAAATTCAGGCTTTCCAATGCAAGCAAAATCCCACACCAAGCCACAATATCCCAGTCTTATTCTTGTCACAATGACTTAATCTCTCCTATCATTCCCCAGAGAAATGCATCCTCCTCTAGGATTCTCCTGTCTACTAAAATAATGGTGTCCCTTCATTTCCTTCTCCAATTCCCTCTGTCGTCTCCCAGTTAGCTTCTCCTTTCTAGTCACTCCCCCCAAGGCAAATTTCAAATCCACCTCCTCCCACTTCAGTGCTTCTTTAGCTGCTACATCTACAGCCTCCTTTCCTCCACATGTACTGAAACCCATAAAAATCCCACTAAAATGAGGGCAGGCTGGACCCACGATTCCCCCCTCTAGTCTTGGGGTTCATATTTGTATGTGTTCTTTTGATTCCTAGTTCATTCTGAGTTGTATACATTTTCTCAACACAGAGACAGCATCTCCTCTCACCTGCTTGACTCCTAGCCTGAACGGCCTCAAGATGTCACTGCAATTCATTTGGATGTACTTGTGATTTACTGTGTGAATGAATTGCTACAACTTAAGGCCATTCAGGCCTCCTCCTCCTCTTTTTCCTTTCCTTTCCTTTCCTTTCCTTTCCTTTCCTCTCCTCTCCTCCCCCTCTCTTTCTCCTCTCCTCCCGGGGACAGGATGAGTCACTGAAAGATAAGCAACCCACAAGCAGATGGTGTCAGCTGATAGCTACCACAGAAACACAAGAGTGAGAAGGTTAAGGTGCAGCTGAAACCCACAGTCCACAGGCTGTAGCCACCTGTCTCTCCATCCAGGGTCACATGCTGAGCCCCAGACGTCCTTTTCCCCAGCAACTTCCTGCCTAGAGCTTGTGACCATCGGTAAAGGTCGGAAATAAAGATTGACTGGAAAATCCGCTCTGTCTATGCACCACCACGGTCCGATGCAACGCCTACATCACTGCAGCCGATGCACCGAACCAGCAGCAGTTCCACTGATTATTGGATGGTGGGGTCATGGTATACCCACCTCCTCCTCAGTATGCCGTACCTGCATCCTCTACTGTCACTACACCAGCATGCACAAGACCACATGAACTTGCAAGAGATGGAGATGGTGAAGATGAAAGGAGGGGAGGAAGTGAACTGTAGAGGGTGAACCACAAACACTCACAAGAAGTGCTGAGGACACGAGGCAAACTGTCGGAAATTAGACTTGGCTATGAAAGGCAGGTAGTGTAACAGTGAGGAAGAGATTGAGAGAAAGTGTGAGAAAGACAGAGAATACATGGGATGTTGACGAAGCTGGGTTTTAGTATGGTCAGCGCCTGGGTGTTAGAGGGGAAAGGGGGTTTGGACATCGGGGTTATCATATGAAAACCCCTTATGTCAGATGTTTCACTGAATTAGTCCCACTCCAC
>OOFE01004272.1:2564-34158 GCA_900323365.1 Monocentris japonica
TTTCCCCCCCCCCCCCCTCTCAATTTTGCTACCTTGTTTGCTTTCACCTTGAATGCGTTCCATCAAAACAAATGCAATTATGCTCTTCGCAACTTACCTCATCTGTTACCTTGAACCTCTTCAGCAAGGCCACAAACTTCTGCTTGAAGTTGGGTTGCTGTTTCGCAGAAAGGGACAGAAGAAACATGCGATTAATTTGAAAGAGAACCCCCCCCCCGGAAAAAGGCAACAACTGTTATGATTGAAGAAACGTGGCAGCTGGTCTCGGGGCTTAACAGTTCTCCCAATAACTGTCCACTGGTTTACTCATTCACAGCCACTCTATGTAAAGACCATTATATTCACTCCAGTGGACACACTATGTTCATGCTCGCCCACATCCCCTTAATGGCCTGAACAAATGGAACACACTGTGTCCTTCCTCTTAAAAGCTTGTACGATGGCAAAAACAAACACCAAGTCTTGAGTTATTCTCATAGTCAATGATTGGCAAGTATAAAACTTGTGGAGGAAGCAGAGAGAGCAGCTCACCCTGGTCATGGAGGTGGTTCGAATCATTTTCCTCCGGGCTTTCTTCGGCTTCCTGACCTCGTCATCTTCATCATAGAGATCCTGAAGCACAAAAGAAGGTACAGACAGTCTGGATGAAGTATCTCAGAAATACTTCAAAACATACAGGCGGCACCTCCAGTTCTACCTGCATGGATATTAAAGCTGAATACAGGATACATTCTTAGACAAGCTGAATGTAGAAAATATATTCTTTTACAAGCTAAATGTAGAACATATTTATTTATACAAGCTGAAGGTAAAAAATATTTAAAAAGTTTTTTTTTTTTTTTTTTTTTAAAAAGGGCAACCATCTCTGAGAAATTCTTTTGTTAAATGACAATACGATTGTCCTTCACCATGCAACAACCACATATGAGGACATGTCTGTTAATGCTTCAACGGCAAGTGTACATGTTCATTTAGGTGTGTAAGTTACATGTGATTCTACTTAGTTAATCAATGAAATGTATTTTATTAGACTGTGCATTCCCATTGAGATTTGCACACCACCCACACTAATGCATAATGCATATTCTGGCACTGACCTGGCCGTGCACTGCGTCATCACTTGCTTCCTGTTCTGACGAGTAGCTGTCATCGTCCTCCTCAGAATAGTTATCCATGTCTGGGGAGCGGTCTGAGTAGGCAACCCACAAACGCACACAGACACACGTCAAAATACGGGTAAGAACATGTTCAGTATTATATTAAGCAGCACTGCATCTCTGCAGATTCAAATTGGCAAGTTTCCCACCGAGACATGTTTTTTTTTTTTGCTATTTTTTTAAAACGTGGACCGAGAGGGGTCGAGTTTAACTGGTGACCTAAAAAGAGCCAAGTAGAAATCCAAGGTCACTGCCTTATTAAACATTAGTGTTGAAACTGAATTCTCTGCGGGATGAAGACTGCCTATAGGAAGTCATTTGTTCCGAGTGAAACTCAATATGAAATCTAGCCTGCTTTTGTAAATGTCACACACCGCCATCAGCAGGTTAGGATGGTCTACTTATGTGAGATTGTTTTTAAATTCTTTTAATGGATATTGTTTGTTCTCGGTATATTCTGTGTTATGTACTACTGTCATTTTATGTCCTGGGTGAGGTCAAAATTTAATAATGAACAAAATATGTGGTACAATTAAACACTGAATTTGCTTGTTGAGGCATACAAGCTTTGCAAATGCAAGTTGGCATTTTTTGAGATGCATGGTTAATACTTTGATTAAACTTTAACTACATATCAGTTGAAACATTTCACTGGTTTGATTGACAAGAGTCAAGACATTTTACTGCATAATCTTCACTCTGGACAGCTAATTCAGACTTCCTTCTCACTGTGAAACATCCTGTTCCATGTTCCAGGATAGGATGGATGTCATTAAGGATCACTGCAGAGAGCAGAAAGATAAACATCTTCCTTTCCCTCTGAGTGACACTGGTTTAATACTCGGTGCATGAGATCATCTGTTATGTTTGAGTGGCCTCCTTAATAACAACCAGAACAGGGAGGGTTCAACTTAGCAGGACGAATGCATGGAGTCTGTCCGATCAAGGCCCAACATTTCTCCCCTCCAGAATTAGAGCACTGTAAGGCAATAGGCCCTACATCTGTTCAACTCTCAAATCAACATTACAACCATGGCTGAAGAGAATAACATATCCATGGCCATAGGTTGGCCTGAGTATATTCTGTCCTTGGTCGGGAAATAGGAGCCATGTGAGAGGAGGGAGGAGAGCGGCCAAGGCAGGGAGTGCTAGCTTCCGGGATGGAGGTTGAAATTACAGACAGGATTTGGCTGCGTAGCATGGGCACAGGTCTCTCCAACAGACCCAAGAAGGAGGAGGGGAGCTGGCTGTGCCCACCTGAGGTTTTGGTCTTGCGTCCAGCCTGGCCGCTACCGTCCTCGTGGTCGATGGGCTGGCTGGACAGAGAGTACACGCTGATCTCCGCCACACGCACTGGCGCCTCCTTCACGTTGCTATGGAGACCCAGAATCTGTCCTCCGTCTGTCGGGTGTTGCATCACCTGGACATAGGAAGTGACAACGTTAAAGCTGATCTTAGATTTACGGGATGCATTTCCACAAAAATCAACAAAGAAACTGCAGTTTTGCACTATCCCTCTCTTGCAAATCTTTAATTTTCCTGACAACAATAATCTTTTCTGGAATAAATACAACTCTTGATATATGAATTGCATTTGCATCAATATCAAATCTGTGTTTTCATGTCCCTTACAATTCCTGTGTCTGTCAATCACTCAGCCACGTTGAAGCTGAATGGAACAAACTGAACTCTTACAACAGACAGGTTGGGAGAACTGTATCTCTCTCTTCACTGAGCAGATGCAGATCCAACAGAGACTGAGATGGCTGTCATTATACTGCTTTGTGCTTGCAGTGATGAACCAACTTGAACTGATTTGTCAACTGAAGTTGACAGATATGCAGTCTCAAAAAAAAAGTCTTCATTAGCACAGTACTGCTATTACATTCTGAATGTCTTCATCAAAAGCCAAGCCAATTTCAATTCTCATGTCATCAAGTCAAACAGCATAACAGTTTGCATAAATATTTGTTTGAATCAGACGAGAAGGGATGAGATTTCATTTTTAGCACCGTCCAGGGGGTGCTTTCAGTATTTCACTTGATAAACTGATGTTGAGGGAGTAGGGCTAATTTTGCTTGAACACTGGCAGGGGGGCACTTGAGGACTCAGCCCAATAACAGACTTCCTCCCGCATAATGTCCTGACATGTTCAAAATGAAGGTGCATGAGAGTTTGCTCTACAGCTGATGACAACATAATTACCCAATGGGATACGACAATGGCTTTATACATACAAGTGTGTGTTGCTCACTGCAGCATGCACCACAACAGCATTGTCATTGGATGTCAATCAATTCCTGCCATGGGACTGTTGCTGGAAAGTAGCTTTGGCTATGCACTCATGTACAGTGCATCAGATGCTGTAATTAGTGTGGTAAAAATGTTATCTGTGCTTTGAAATAAACCAATTCACACTGGGTAACATAGTAGGTCCCAGCCCATTACTTGTGCACAGCATGGTTGAACAAACTGTTGTTTCAGAAAAGTCCATATGAAACCAGCTCCAGATGGCTCGTAATCTCACACAGCAGTATGTGTGATGAGCATGAAGAGCATGAATCATCTAAACTGACGTGTGACACAGGAGGCCTTCTCTGTGCAAACAAGACATGGTACATAGATACTAATAACTGTCAATCAATGTCAGACAAATTCAGAACGCAATCAGAGGCTCAGAGGAAAATGAAATGTTTCTCATGAGAAATTAAACGGCAGACAAGGCATCATGAAATAAAATAATATAAAGAGGCATATGGCAACTTAAAATAATACCAGCACAAACGGGCCATTACAGTACCTCTGCCATATTGATGACTCCAACGGCCAAAGTCTTGTAGCCCAGGATGGTTCGGTTCTTGTAGCGTTTCCTCCTCTGCAACATAATCTGAAGTCTGTTGGCGTCCCTCTTCAGAAAATGGGGGTACTAACGATAAAACAAAAACTCAGATCAACAAAACCGTGTGCAAGACACATTACATTCACCGGCCTTTAGATAAGAACTGACATGCACACAGGAGGCTCATCTCAACACACTCAATTTGTTTTGCTGGCAGCAAGGAAGCTAACACCCGAGGAGGGCTGAGTGAACCACGGCTTTCCAACTTCTGAATGAATCTTGCAGAACTTAAAAAAAAACTCCTGGACCTATCCTTTATTAAAGCCCAAATGCAGCATTTGTTTTCTGCACATAAAATAAGATTTTGGAAACCTCCATAACCAGTATTTTAAAATATAGGTTCACTTTGTCAAATTTTTACAAACATAATAAGTGTAAACAAAGATTTCACAGCTTCAAACTACATGTAGTCACCATTGTCACGTACGGTCACTGCTTGTAGCAAATGTTCAATCAATTTGAGGATGACAAATTGCTTTTAATCCAGTACGATGACAGCATTTCAAAATGCATAGATGCTTTAACACAATCATGCCTGCCAAGTCTCTACCACGGCAACGAGAATCGAGTGTGTTTACCTGTAGTGAAAAGGTGAGCTCCAGATCGGTCTCCATCAGGCCGCTGGGCGGAAGGACGTACTCATTTGATCTCAGAAGCCGCTTGGAGCCCTGGAAGACATAGGGACGTTTCATTGGAAGTGCCTTTATGTATTGAGGCCATTTCTAAATGCTCCAGGCATCCTAAAACCAAGATGATGCTAATGGCTTCAACGCCTGGACACGAGCCTGTTTCCCCAGCCTCTAGGCTACTGTTGCTAAGGCATTTCCTGTTTGGCTCTCCCATAAGAAAGCACTATGCATTGAGCTCAATTGCCAACTTAATTTTAAAACATGCAAAGGATTTTGAGTTTGGCTGTTAGCTGATACAATGTTGTGTGCTGTTGCCAAGGATCACTGGTAGAAAGTAAAGGCCAAATGTCTTAAGCTGATGCTCAGGGTCAAATTTAGCTTTTATGCTTGGTATCCTGGCCATGAGGGAGAAAGACATGCTGGCACAAGGTTGGTGAGGCAAAATAGCTCAGGGGTTTAAATCCCATGGGTTGTGGCAGTCTCTTCAAACTTGAAGGACACAAACAGCCAGCGTGCCCTCAGAGGAACCATCGCTCCATCCTAAAACACAGCTCAGCACGTCTCTCCTGGTTGCCTCTGGATTACGCTCTGTCAACTACCTCATCGGGTTACAGTTCAAACTCCTTTTTCCTGCCTCTTATCATAATCTTGAAACAAGTAAGCAGAATGTGAACACGAGAACAGAAGCAGCTTGTCGACTCACTGGCCCACCATTTTGGGAAGGTGTCAAGCTCTGACTGGAGAAGGCTAGGCATCTGTTGTGCAATATTTGGGAACTCAGACTGCTGTACAAACGTCATAAATGCTCAAAACCTAGTCCAGGTATCTCCTCCAACTAACGCTTATGTGAAATAAGATTTGGTGCGTACCACGGGGCAGTTAGGATATCCTGTATCTGACTTAATACCCTGGGGAGAGACCCATTAATAGTCTGAGCACGACATTAGATCCTAATGCCATCAGCTTGACTGGCAGCGCAGAGAGCTGCTGAATCATGTAACAGATACCAAATGAAATGGCCGAGCATGTGCTGAAGAATCATTACAGGATACCAGAGGTGGCTTAGCCTTATTCAACTATGCAGTGGTGCTACTTACAATGTCAAAGCAAGAATAAAAACACAGTGGATTTCAAATGCCCCAATGCCTATAAGAAGCATCATACAGACACAAATAGTAGGAGCAATGCTTAGGTTATAAATTCAGCTTGTTCCTCCATTTACCAGCATATTTCACTCAGTTTTGATTCATTTTTCTTTCTATCCACACCTATCGACTCAACATGGACAGATTATGGAGAGGACAGGGTAAGAAAAGGCCACAGAAACACACAGTGTGGGAGACAAGACCAACAAACATCCCAGACAATAGGAAGCTTGCAATCAATGGCTCTCTGCTAATGAGCCGCAGAGGGGGTGAGGAGGAGGAGAGTCACAACCCAGAGAGCTGGCACACAAACCCACACTTCAATTAACCAACTCCCCTCAGATCAATCGCGCAGTATGAATAGCAGAGCTGGAGCAAACAAAATATAACGCCGCATGTAGCTGGATATGTCAAGAAAAAAAAAAAACACATAAAAGATGCCCCGCGGATCCATTTTCCTCTTGAGATGAAAGTTGATGCTCTTAGGTAGGTAGGATTACGTTACGGTATCATCCGAGTTCTACTGTTGCCCTTCGAAACACAGCCATAGTGGACATGACAGAGGCAGAATATTCGACTGAATTGAGCAATAAGTTACAAATAGGCAGCAGGTGAAGAGGTCTTTACGTTTGCCTCATGGTACTATATTGACTGCTCGCATGCAGAAAAACCAATACTACTATATCTCGGACTTAAAGCTCAATATTTCTGAATTAAATTTGTCAGACCCTGGTCTAAAATGTTACACTGTGACACTTTATTCCTGATACAGTCCCACCTTGCATGTGGTTGAAAAATCTCACCAGTCCAAACAAGTTTTTGAAACAATACTAGAGGCAAGAATTAACACCCCGAGAAGACAAGAACAGATGTTTTCATTTTTACTACCACACAAATAAGGAAAGGAAAGTTTTGGCATCGTGTGTCCATTTACTGCAATGCCAATCGTTTTAAACTAGATAAGACTTTTCCATTGAGCTTCAAAGAACAGGAACAAAGCTTTGTAGAACTAAAGGGAACATGGGAATAAAGAATCTTAAGGTTTGCTAAGCCTTGCTATTCATTCGGTTGTAAAATGTGTCTTTCTATACAATGTCATGGCTCAACATGCTAGAGATGGAACGTGTTGGCTTTGCCTTGACAGCATCTGCAGTTGTTATGCATTAGACAGAGAAAGGAGGGTAAATCTCTGTGTCTCATGCTCACCATGTCACTAACTCAAGATCCACAGAGAAGCCTTGTATGCACTCCTTTCTCAAGCTTAGTATCTGGTACAATTAAACAAGACACAAAAGCCAAGCACTCTCAAACAGCCTGACATGCATTAACAATACAGAGCCTTGGCAAGGAGAAAGCTTTGAATGTCCTGTGCCCCCCCCCCCTTCCTCTTTCTCACTCTCTCCACTGCTACAAGCTTCTCTGTCTTTCTGGGGCCAGATAGGGGGATGCAATAACCTCTCTCTTCTACCAAGCTCCAAACGTCTGTACACTATCACTCTCAAAGTAACTATTGTAAATGGGGTGCAGCTTTTTTGCAACTCAGACAGGAAGTGATTCAGGGTCAGAACAAGAGCTCCATGTGGAACTGCATTAAAGAGATTTGGAAAGCATGCTGGGGCCTCTGCTTTCACCCAACACACACACAGACACACACACACACAAACATAATTGGATCATATTTGAGAGTACTACAAATGGAAGTACTTTGGACAGTGGTTGGCGCCTTTTTATAACATAATCCAACTTGCCACAGCCTCAGGCACCCATACACAGGAAAGACAGTATACTGAATGCATACTCATGTAGTGCACATCTAGGACCAAACCACTTTCCTGCAACCCAACAGGTGGAAAATGTAGGACAGGTGTGTGTGTGTGTATGTGAGGAGGCCCGGGCTAATCGAAGAGGTTGAGACAGGAGATGAGCTCCCCTGGGAACACAGAGCCTCCTGGAGACTGAGCTGCTGTCTCATCACCCCTCACCCGGAGCCTGCTGCTGCGGGTTGGGAGAACGTCCAAAAGGTTAGTGGCTCAGATCCCAGGGGGTGACGTGCATGCAGGCCACTTAACCTGATGAGCCTCAGAGAGAGCGAGAGGGAGAGACAGCCAGTGTAGGCTGAACACAGAACTGATGACATGCAGTAATGAGGCTTTGTCATTCACTGTCTAAAAACAAAGCCCTGTTCCTCTTCCATCATCTCCACCAACTCTCTCTTTATCTCCCCAGCGTCTCTGTTCTCTCCAGCCAAACCTGCTGGAAATTGGATTTAATGCTCCAGTTCCGGAGCTGCGGCGAACAGAGCTCGCTCAGCCGTCCCCCTGGCGGCTCGGCAGAAATGGAGAGATTTCACGCTCCCGAGACAACGCAGCTCATGGATAAAGCCACACTTGGTTGGTTGCTTTCCCCTTCGGGATGACAGTAAAGGGGGAATGATTTGTTTTTCTTTAAATAGAATGGCCCAGTACTGCAGAAAATTTCAATTAAAGTTCATAATGAAGGGGGAGAACATTGAGAGCGCCGCAGAAAATTGTCAATTACTGAAACAAGGGAATAAAAATGGCAGCTCCCTGGACTGAGGACATTGGGTTCTCCTGGCCACAGTGTAATGTGCACCCAGTTGTTGCTCCACTTCTTAACTGCAAAGAATGGGTGTTGATATTAGGACACTTTGGACTGTGGGACAGAATATCGAACCACAAGGCAGCCATCTTTATGCACCTTCCCCATTAGGCGGGAGGAAAACAGGGAGGTTGTGTTACATTAGGTGAGGCTACATATAATGGGATGCAGCTTGTGCTTTATGACATGGGTAGTTTTTCCCGAGTGAGGTGACTGCACATTGCAGCCATGGTGATAATTCACAAGGAGCACAGTGACCCGTGCTTCAGTAACAATTGGTCACGCCACTAAGTCTTGTGGTAACTCGGGAGTTAGTCATATTTCTTACTTTTTCATGTTCACTCGTACATGTACACTATTAAAAGAAAACTTCAAGAAAGTGCTTAATTACCATCAAACCCAAACTCACAGTAGAGCACCCTTGTGGGTTTTTAATAATTCTCATGCATTTCCTTTTCCACATTCCTATTTAGAGGTCGGCTCTGAGATGCACGGGAGCAGAAGGATTTAAAAACCACTAAAATGAGTCACACAACCCTTGGTCTTGCAGGGGACGGGTGGGATGGATGTCAATAAGGCATCTGCAAAATAGGGAATCGAACGATGCAAATAGATACCAAAAAAAAGATCCAGGATATTAGATATTTTTTCTGGCGAGGGCGGAGTCATGTAATGTAAAAGCTTCTTGTTTGGACTTCCTTTTCGTATTCTGCCAATGCAGTGCTGAATCACTCAGGTAAGAGTTGTGAAAACATTGGCTCCCTCCCCTCACTGTGAGGCGAGGCTGCCTCTTGAATTCTCTTCGACTTGGGTTTCTAGGACAACTGCAGTGAACAAAGTTTGAATGCCTTTTTTCCTGGGGAAATTATTTCCACATGGCCACCTTAGGGCAATGTGTGTGTACACTTAAGGTGTACCCACTGCCCTTAGTTCTTACCCAAACTTGACTGTTTCAGAGGCAGTGGACCATCATCTTCACAACCACTACTAGGATTACTGCTGAGTCTGTGTTTTAAAGCCATAAAGCCAGACTGCACACTAGTGTTCCAACAGTGTTCAATTGTAAGACAGTGTGCTGGCAGCGATCAGCCTAGATAAAGCCAAGATGTCGATGTTCCAGTGAGGTACGGTGCAGTACTATCCTCTCCTATCTTTAGAGGGACACAGGAAGTGGCTAGGCAACGCGTGTTAGGGCTGTACTCCCGTGGTGACAAAAATGCATTAGCAATCAATGTAAGATGCAAAATCCGTCTTAAGGTACTAATGCTCCTGCTTAGTGGTAAATGCTAGTCTGCCGTGTAAAGCACCTGAGTGGATGTGACTCACCAGAGCTTCCTGTATAGCGGAGGAGGGTTTTTATCAACCGGCGGGATTAGTGCCATGTCTTATCACAGTCAAGGCTTTGTGTTTTATATTCAACAGGGTGCAGCCTTGGCAGTGAGCCACAGACGGATCAGAGACTGTGACACATTGCTATCAAAGATGTTGCAATCAAACACGATGTTCCCATGACAGAAGGTAAGTAACCCACCTGTATCTTAACGGCTATAGACAGGGAGTTAAATTCTTTATCCAGTTCTTTGAGGACAATCAGCTTTTTCAGTGTGAGACTGCAGAGCCTGTGAGAGAGAGAGAGAGAGAGAGAGGGGGGGGGCATGAGAGAGAGAGAAACATATTAGTGGCATGACATACACTGTCAGCACACCTTCATGATACACTGTAGCATCTGGGGGTGAAGCATGACTGCCATTTTTAAGCTCAACATTAAAAAACATCCACTGTTGTCACATTTCATTTCCACTTGTGTCTTCATTCTTCTTCCTTTGTTCAGCAGGTGTGACAGTAAACAGATGGTGACATCCAAAGTTCATGACTGATTGTCAAGTATAAAAGTGAGTAAGTGATCAAATCCTATTCTGTCCAGCTGAAAGGAGTCTGGTGTCCCTCGTCTTCAAGGAAAAAAATCCTTGATTCTTGGTAAATGGATGATGCATCGCGCTGCCACCGAATTGAGGTCCTCCGGTTTCTTATTGCCAGCTTTATGGGTGAATTCCTCATGGAAGTTGACAGCACAGATGCATCAGCAAGCCATAGTGCGACAAAATGTCTTCAGTCCATCCTGTTTCTGCATGCTGCTACGCATGAAAATGTTGAGCACAGAGGTTTAAGTGATTCACTGCCATCTGTTTGCTATTAAATAAAACAAGTAAGAACGACATACCTCCCCCTCTAAAGTGAAATACATTTTTGACAGGCACACTGGGCCCTATAATACTGGAGATATCCTCAGAGCTGCCATGCTGGGAAATTAAGAAGCAGACCATCTGAGCGCTTTTTGATGAAGAATAGGTGTGGGACATAAAAAAAAAAAGTGTTTCTCCGAGCTCACTGTACAGTGTTCACTCTCACAGCAAGAAAACCACATGTAGGTCAGAAGGTCCCAGGGGATACCTCTGCAGGTCAAGCATATCTGACACAACAGAGGCACATAGAGGAAAAAAAAAACATAGAGGAAACCAAAAAGAATAAAAACAGACACAAGCTCAGTTCCAATCATTTGTGACATTTAAAAATCCACTCACTCACCCCCGATCCCCAAAACAAAATTGCCTCTCAGCAAGACACTCCACAAGAAGTCAACAACCTCCCAGCGCCAAGTTTGTCGAACTTCCTGCTGACCCACTTTTCCACCAGTCCTGTTGCATCACTCTCAGCCACAGACCAAGGGGAAGAAGAAAGGGGGGGTGCTAAGTGACAAAGCAAACAAATAGCTATCTTCTCATCCACTCACTGCAACACTCACTCAGGCACTCCTCTCTGTGGGCACAGAGCTGATGATTCATAAAGCCTCATCAAATTCAAGCTCAGATAGCATAGTGGTGAAGAAAACAATTGGGTGTTCAGATCAAATACTATGGATTACACACCAACCAGCTGAGGTGACTGGAGCATATGAGGGACAGACCCTGGCGACAGCAATCTTTCCTTTAAAAAGGCCCAATCCACCGCCCTGGCTTTGTTTAGATAGTGGTTTATCGGATTTTTTTTTCCACTTGGAAATGTATTGTCTGACGTTTGGACACAATCAATAATATGTGACAGCTAAAGTTGAGTGTTACATGCATTTAGCATTTTTTGTAAATAGTCAAATATTGTATCTTTAGTGACCACAATATGACATTTTCGTAGGAGTAACAGGACTAAGCCCAGAGCTTGGTGTTCCCACGCGGAATCTCCCCTCCAGCCCCACTGGCCCAAATAGGCGGCATTCCGCTAGATTTTACAGGAAGGTGACGGACCATCTGTGTGTGAATCGCTGAGTTGAGCTCTCTTTAAAATGTATGAAGTCCACTTGGTTGGACGATTACCCAAGTTAGCTCATGCGTATTAAAAAAAACAAAAAAACAAATGCAAATCTATTTGAGGCTAGAGTAATTAAATGTTAAACCTTGTAGGTAGTGCACAGATCCAGTCTGGCTTATGGTGAGGATGAGTCACCAGCCAGCCACAGCTCTCAGTCAGGAGGGGGAGAGAGAGGGAGCAGGGCTGATGGTTTAACAACATCTCTATCCCATCCCCTCTCCCTCTCTCTCTCAGTGGCCTGGGATTCAGATGTAATTAAAAAGGCTGCAGGCACTGAAGGGGTCACCTAGGGAACCGGGGATTTTTATTATTAGACAGAGGTGTTATCTCCACTCCTGCCTGCCACTGTGTCATGCTGTAAGTGAAACCCGCTGCCATCTGTTTTGGCCTGGTGCCAGTCTCTCCCCGTGCCCCTGCCCAGCGCCAGTTCACTATGCCACCCAAACAGTGATGGTGGTGAGAGACCAGGTGTCGCACACAAGCACTAATCATTGTGCTAAAATATCTGGCAGTGGCACTGCACTGGGTCAGGGATAATGCAATTGGCTTCAGAGAGGAACAGCAGTGTGGATGCTGTGTGTGTGTGTGTGTGTGTGTGTGTGTGTGTGTGAGGTTGCAGGAGGGGAAAGGGAGCTGTTTATTTGTGGTTCTGGTCTCCCCTCGACTTGTGATAAGTCCTGCAAAATGACACCAGCACATGTACTTGAGATCAATGTGGGTTTGCAGCAGCCCCCTAAAAGACACATTAATCCTCTTTGGCACGTCATTCCCATATTCCCAGAGAGAGCCTGGGGGTGGCGGTGGGATCACAGTGCCCCTCCCTCTCTGTGCCAAACAAGACCAACACAAAACACAGCGTTATCAATCCACAGAGAAGACTGGGTGGGTGGAGAATCCATACAGCAGTCACCAGTTCAATACTTCTGTGAACAGGCGGTGGAAAGCGAAGATAAGTCATAATGTGTTTTAGTCTGTTTCCCCATTGATAAGAGCCTGTGGGGGAAATCCCTCTTTCAGTCTCCGTGCTCGTGCTGCTTAAGCCAACAAGTCGCTTGCCAAGTTCTGCTGGTTGGGTCATTATTGTTATAGCCCGGGTTTATTGATCCACGCTGTTGTTTACATTTTGAGTCAATGCATTCCCTTTCCATTGTGATAATAACAGATATCATTGTAGCGACTCCTGGAATGAATTCATTTCAACTGGAGGGGTTCAGGGCTTTTCCTGTTAGGATTAATCTGCACGCTTTGCATCTACCTCAGGTTCGGACTCCCTCTGGCTTTCTTCCACCACTTGAGGCCTTTTCCTTGTAAAATACTTCTCAGTGTTTGTCTGAGGAAACTGCACAGGAGAAAATTAATTTTCCCCTCGATGTTTGATTTCATGACTTGTTGAATAGACAGTTACCTCATTTCAAAACTGGAGGAAAAAAGGTTAGCAGTTACCTTCCATTGTCAAGTCAATATCAGGTTTTGTCAGACAGTTTTTTGAGGTCAGACTGCCCTTGTCTGTCTAGCAGGCGATGTCTGTGTCTCACACAAGATGAGGAAAAAAGCCTTGTGGTGCGGTGCGTTTACAAGCAACAGCTGAGCGAGATTAGTCTCTGGTGTGACAGAGAACATAATGTGATGTGTTACAGATCCATTTCTACCAACTTTTTATTCTGAGGTGGTCATGCCGATATTGTGGCAGTGTGCTACAGATGAGCCTATGTATGGGAAACACTGCGATAATGGAGCGCAGGGGAACCTGTGGCAGGGGCACAGCAGGATTTAGAACCCTACTATTGGCTAATAGTAAACAACACGGAAATAATCTCCTGGATGGTATACCTGACATTTTGCATTACTGATGTGGGCATATAAACTGACTGACAGCAGCCGGATGTCATGTCAAACAGCTATTGACTGCCCTGATGGACGGTGCTGCCCAGTAGGTGCCTGAGCACTATAGCGATAATAGGTTTAGCCTGCATGGCATCACTCACAGCAGCACGAGCAGTGCTACTCAATCTAAGTCCATTAGTGCGTCCAAGTCACTCACTGTACCGTCACTAACTGTTGACTCATTGGGTTCTAAAGTAAAGCAAGGGCATTAGATTACAAGGCCATTTCCCTCTTGCAGGATTCACCGCTCTCCATGACATACCAGTATGACCAAGGAAATGAAACGTGTGGTCAAATTAAGTTCTCCTTCTTATGTGAAGGGTGAGGGGAAAGGCTTAGACAGGCGAGCTCATCTACAGAGAGCAGACCGAAAAGTTGCATCCACAGCTTTGCTAAACTGACAAACATGAGCAGCTCCCAGCCAGAGCTAGAGCCATGATAACATAATTCCTAACACGGTCAAGGCTTGCTTATCACCCGCGCTACACTGCATTATTATGGGCCAATCTAAGCACCACAGACAGGCAGGTTAATAAATTATCAAGCAACGCAGCTCTTAAGAGGAAATCAAAACAAACTCATCAGGACTTTAATGCACTCCTTATTGGAGAGGGGGGGGGTAAGAACAAGTGCATATCAATGCCATTTTCCTTCTAGCCAGTTTCCTTCCTTTCCCCGTGCCTATTTCAAACTGTCTGACCCAGTCTCCTTCACTGTAGCTGCCTGGCAATGAGGCTGAGGCTGAAAGCAACATCAGTCATCTCTGCACCTCAGTTGCCTCTGATCCGTCACACAGGGATTTTGTCCAGTGCATGACCCCATTTCAATTAGCAGACAATTAGACACAGGGTGAACAGAGAGTGCACCTAAGCCTTTTTAAATGACAGATTTTGCCTCTCTTTCTTCACAGCAATTTTATCCAGGGGTCAAAATCCCAGAAAGTAACAAAATAATTAAGCCCTATAAGCCTCTTGTGACATTAAAACACTATTTTTACTGCTGCTCTGTTGCTGGCTACATCTCATTGGTTCAACACAATAAATACTGCTGCTTCAAATCCCATATTATACTTGGATAAAATTAAACCACGGTGGCTTAATGTTTTGTACCAATGCAAAAGCTGCAAAGTATATCACATTCTTTCAGTGTAAAACTGTGGAGTCCAGGCAATTTGAACATCATGAAGAAGAAAAATGTCATTTAAAGTGCTACACTACTGAAGCTACTCAACGCTATATTTGGTTGAAACTTGAAACAGATATAAAATAGAAATTATTCAGCTGGATGAAAAAGGAACTGACATGTCCAACAGTAGAAATCCATCTGAGTCGGCACAACTGACATTCCCCAACCAAATAGAAAACTTTTCCATCTTTGTTCCATTAAAGTATTAAAAGTAGCAACTCATCTTTAAAGAGTTTTGCTATTTAGGCAAGACAAGAGCTCCTCCATAAAATCCTTGTACCTTACAAAGTTATCGTCATGGAAACGGGCTAGGTTACAAACATCTCGTCGGCTCAGTGCTCTCAGCATTATAAAGCTAGGACTACAAAAACAAGCCTGCTCATAAGTATGTCTATACACCCACGATTACTGCCTGTTCCGCACTGTATACACATGTATAAGCTGAGGTTATGAAAACAAAAGCAGAGCATATGGCTCTTTCACAATAAATAATGACTTCCTCTCACTCCTTTATATGGATGTTGCTATGCTTAGCACATGAAAACAAAAACAAATTTGCGAGGCCTACAATTATCTGTCTGAACAATAAACACATGCTGGCGACGATGTATCCAGAGCTAGCGGCGCAGATAGACCTATAGCTTGCAAATGATTTCACCATAACAACTAACACATTTGCACCCCTTCAGTTGACTGCATAGTTTTCTGATTCCTTTCATTTGTTCCATTTCTCAGGAGGATAAAATCTGCTGGTATCGTCCCGGTGTATCTTGCCACAAAGACGGCAGCTTTAAAAGTACAAAATACTGATTTCAAGAAAAATATTTATCGACAGGTAAATACAGACGGAATCTACTTCTAAAAAGAGATATATGAACAGCCAATTGATCCGATAGCTTTCAGATTCAGTGGACATAACTGAGCAGGCGTGAAACGAGGAAGTCAAGTTAAGAGTCAGGCATATTGCTCACACAGTCTATGTTTGGGGCGAGTCATTTCTTGGTTCAAAACCCGGTTTGTCAGGTTTGATTCTCCTGGAGCCTGATGGAAACCAATTTCAGGGCGTATAGCCGAGGAAATAACTTGGAATTGGCTGTGGGACGTAAATAACTCTGGAAGACTGTGTCTGGTGCCTGCTGCCTTGCAAGTCTCTCTTGGTTTATAACTACAGTTGTATGTACATCTACACTGGTCCAAGCTGTGGCGGTATGATGTAGCCTGTAATCGCTTTATCACTGAATAGTCTCATTAGCCTAATATCATCCAGGCACTGAGCTGTCCAAGTGGCTTTAAGCGGGTAAAATCGATTTTGGAAGTACCATTTTCTGTCACTTAAAAGTAAAAAGGGGAGTATTTGTCCTAAGTGCCTTAAACACGCAGGAATACTGCCTTCATGTGTAGCGTATCTTGTTACAAACAAGATTATTCTTCAGACCCACAAATTAGAAAACCCACAAAACTAATTAAATACAGCGAGGGCTAGGCAGCTACTGTTGAAGCCACTGTGTTATGAAAGATGGGCAGTGGCTGCACTCAAATCCTTTCACGCTTATCTGTACTCCACAAACAAAATAACTTATCAGACAGTACACTCAAACAGCCATGGTCAAATATTTGGTTTTAGATAAGAGAGGCCTGTGATTGTAGGCTATACGCCATGATGCATAATCTTATCTTGGCCGCTTCATCCATTTTCTGTACAGCAACAACAGCAAAAAAACTATAGATGGAAAAGTAACTAACCTAACTCAAAACATTCTCAGCCTACGCTACACCATGATGTACAGGCCTGCATCACTCCAGCGACAAATTCAAGGTTTTAAAATCATTTTTCCTCATTTCACTCAAACACCAGGGGGGTTTGTTTTCAGGACAAAGTGAGGATTAAAATAGTGATCTTAAAGTGACAATGAAATTAAAAGTGACTTTTTCACCTTGTTAGCCAATTTTCCATGTCATAATACACACCTATTGAACAAGAAATGCCAATAGATTACAGAAGTTTTATTGTCGTAAACTGTGTATCTTTAATGGCCACTTCATCGTGTATCAGTAGGCGTACATAAAAATTCCTTTCTCTCCCTAACGGATATCCCATTGGTTTACACTGTCGGTCACTTTTGAATGATCCCTTCCCCATGTTATGTCCCGCCCCAACATCCTGTTTCAACAGGAAATATGTCAAATTAGGGAGGCAAGATGCTCTCACATTGCTGTTTTATTGTGACTTTAAAAGGAATGACGTGTGGCACTTGAGTGCGCAACTATTACAAATGACCGAAACCACATGCATGCCAGTGTTGTATAAACATGTAATTTGCACCAGCAGATATTGATGCTGCCATGTTTCAACTTCTCTCCCTGCCAGCGCAGTCTGATTAACTTGGCCCACCTGCATTGACGTGAGTCAATGACATCAGAGGAAAACAAACGAGTCAGGGAGCAGAGCCCAGGGGCATACACATTTCTCACAGTGAATAATCCATTTCATTAGCCCCTCTCTGACCTCGCCCTCCCCTGACTCAGGTTGGCTAGTTTACCACACACAGGGCCCAAGCACAGGTCCCTCTGGAGTTCAGCCTCAAAGAGCACCTCTGGCCCACCACCAAGCTTCAGCCATTCAGTGCTTTGAGCTGGATTCTTTGTTAAAATAACATGCCTGTCTGGAGATTGCACATATGCCAGTAGAAACAGTTTATTATGGTGACATCAAAAGGCATTTTTTTAAAATGAAGCCCTGAATATGAAATCAATCCCCCAGCCTAGGCTGCAGATCTGAGAAGATGCCACTGCGTGCGGATGAGGGAAGTCATTTTGGCTGCAGGGAAGAACCTAGCAACCACAGGGCTTCCTCTCCCTTCATCCCTTGTTTTTGAGATGCCATGATGTTGGATCCAGATCTGACAGAGCCAATTCAAATCCAGCTCGACAGATCTTTCTTCATATTATAAGGAGTGATGTAAAAGGTGGAAATATTAAGCTTTGATCTTTCCACATTATAATACACCCTAATGGAACCTCATGTAGCTACACGGTTCAGTTGACATAAAAAGCCTATCTTACTATGGTAAATTAATGCTCTATTCATCACATGGATATCATGACACCACTATAGTGTGACTCTTGTATGGATCCAGTGGGCTAAGTGTCAACTGACAAAACAAAGCATCTCTACACCTTTATCTACCGTGCCTCAAAGCCATTAGTCCGAGATGTGCTGCTGCTGCAGGAGTATATGCGACTATGCTATTTCTGGACCACTTAAGTGATAACAGCAGCTCAAATGACTTGGTGATAGAAACATGCTAAAAAAAAAAAAAAAAAAAAAAAGAGTCTACAAAGAGACGGCAGCTTGTCATCCCATGGCAATATTTATAAGAATGAAAAAGGCCTACCTTGAGATATGAGAGCTAACACAGATTGAGTGTCAGTGGTGTTGACTGTCTCTAGGCCTGTTTCAGCAGTGCTGATGTCCTTGCTCGTCTCAGGTAGATAGACTGAAGCATTGGCAATTGATTTTTCCACATATCTAGTTACGCTGCAGCTATTTCACATATTTATTTCTGCGCAGGTATAAACAACATTTCAGGTTGCATAGGGTCAAAACTGGAACCTATCAACCTCTCACTGAATAACAGCCGTGGCTCCTCAGACTCATATGCTACACATTAGCTTGCATGGCATCGGGAGAGGAGCCAACAAACCCTCTGAATTGAACGATATGCTGCCTAAACAAAAATACACTTTTGTAATTCTTTTCCCACTGGTCAGCATTCTAGTTGATGTTTTGCCAGACCCATGCCCTCGGATCACTGCACAGCAATTGTCAGGCACAAAGCAGGGGGAACTGGAGGATGGAGAATGAGTGATGTAACCCAGGGCTGAATGAAAAGAGACATTCTATGTTTGGTGAGTGCCAGAGGGGGGTAACCATGCTAGAAAAAAAGTGTTTCAAGATATGCTTTTTTTCTCTCGTACACTCTGCCCAAGTTGTGAATACGGTCACATTCCTTTGATAAAGCATGCTTGAACAGAATGCTCTGAATGAAATGTGTATGGTACAAGGTTATATTGGGGGAATCGTGGAAAAGCCCCCCACTCTCCAGTGAAAGCTGATGCTGAAGAAAGCCGTAGCACTTTGTTCTTCCATAACACTATTACCTGTTCATGTATAGCTGCATAATTGAGTCCAAATAAAGTGTGCGCTCGTTTAAAAGCCACTTCCCCTGAATATTTCATCCCCCTAAAACTGCAGCGAAAAGTCTATTCATGGTTAGGGCTGGTCTACCTTTCTCTATTTTTTATTTCAAGTGCTTAGATCAATATGGCTAGGCAGTGGGGATTGTGAAGGGCTACAGAGATGGACAATAGAAGTAGTTAGAGAATAAAGGTTGGTTATTTAATTAATTTTTGAATCCAATCTACATTATGAGTGACGAAGACTAATCCAGGACATTGAAGGGATCGGTCTTAACAAGTTCACACAGGGGGATGTGCCATAAGAGATTAGTCTGCACTTAGGCCGACACGCAAAAGCTATTTTAGCCCCCAAATATCTGGTTATCTGTGCCAGATGGCCATATGCTGGTTGGGCTTTAATTCCCTGAATGAAATCTCCTCAAGGGCCGAGTGAAAGAGGCTGTGACCAGGGCACAAAAAGAGAACAAGAGGAAGCTATTCATTTGGCATGGTCTGATCCCCGGGCTGGCCAGTTCACATTACACTCAACTTGGGTCCACTGGCCCCATTGGAGGCAGATTGCCAAAGTTCACAAACGTTCACTATTTTACCAAGAAATAAAAATCAAATCGATTTTTGGATGGGAAAGGAACCGTCATCGTATGTTTGGTTATCTGTCAAAGTGGCTCACAAACTCACTATGTCTTACCAAAAAAAGGTTACAGCTCCGCCTGTCCCTGCCCAAGGTTCATATTTGGGCCCATCTATATATCTCAGAGAGGATCCCTATACTACGCACATGACCATTCAGAAAGAAAATCCCTTTACTTATGCCACAAAACAATGCCAGAGGCCTAGATGATATGAGAGGCCCTCTTTAATCTTCAATAAAAGCTGTAATGTTGAGCATTTCCCATCAGATATTAATACGCATGCAACCTAACAAATGGAGTGCACTCGTGACAACAAAAGTACCATAAAACACATTGCGATATTGTGACATAAGAAGGCACCCTAAGCCTAGCCATAGAAGTCAAAGCGTTTAAGCTTAATATTGCCATTAATGGGTGATGTAGACCTAGGGCTTTAAAGAGGCAGACTTGAGTTAGTTTAGTACATTTTCACTTCATAACAAGTATCCCTCCATGTATCAACCACAAAAATTAGGTTCCCCAAGTGTCGTACCCATCACCTCTCATACACAAACTACAAAGATTAGAACTCTTATCTTTTGAGTGCAGAGTCCTATTCTGCATTTGAGTCAAAAAAGCCTCATTGACAATGGTAACTACAGATCCTCATGGGAGCTGATGTTAAACATTGATTGTTCATTAACTCCTTTGGAGGAAAGTGTGCTAAATTGTTCTGCAAAAAGTGAAATAATTATTACAAGACTTTAAGCACATGGTGAATAGGTACTTTACTGAATAAGGTAGAGAAGGGTGGAAAGCTGGCAGAAGTGATGCCATCTGACTCAATGTTCATCATATTAACATGCAGCCACACAACAGCTGTTTTTTCAACATCCTCATTCAAAACATAGCCTGTGTTGTGTCATTGCCAAGATGGATTTTAGCTTTGTTGGGCCAGCTGGTGCTGAGACAAGAGTAGCAAGAGTGGTTTGATGCAATGGGGAGGCAGGAAAGGTGTCATCACTCAGGTATGAAATCACCCAGTTATGAAAGCAAAAACACACATTGATAATAGTAGATAAACTGGTTGTTATTTCCAAGAATGCACGCAAGAAAGACGCAATAGCTGCACTCATATCTGTCATAATACTCTTCTGTAATATCTGTCTTTGTAAACTCTGTGGTCATGAAGCATCCAGGGCTGTGGTAGATTCTGGTTGTTATGGGGATTACAAGCACATTTTATGTAACACAAAGCAGGGCCGGTGCGTTGGAGCTCAGCTACAGTGCCAGGTTTTATTTCCGTTTGGTGGTTTAAGCCTATGTCCTTTCCTCAAAATCAATTTGAGAAATACAGTCCTCATTTTTATCTGTGAAGTGTGAATCAAAGAGGTTTAACTACCAATATACTGTTGTCGCGTGGCTGTTTAGGGAGAATCCTTCTCTGATAAAGAAAGGTGCACTAGGGAGTTGTGTGTGTATACCATTGGGAAATTTAAAGTAACTGGGCACGTGGCCGTCCCCCTTGTGTTGCTTTTTTGTAGCAGTAAACAAGCTCGTTTGTTCAGCCCTGACCACAAACGGTGGTCAGCAGGTTCATGTTTGTAGTGGCCATGCAAGACAAGACCAGACGGGACATGTTTACAGGCATAATCATCTCCAAGGCAACAGGTTTCAGACTAAGACACCTTGACCAGGATCAGCCATGGTGTAAGAGTGACTGATACTTCCATAATATGTACAAAATGGTACAGCAGCATCAGATTACTGGTTTGCGTCAACTATATCCTCTTACCGTAGATAGATCTAGGAGTTCATGTATTCCTAAAGTCATTGACTTGGTTTTGGGTCTAACCTAACCATTTCTATAGATATAGTCCCAGTCACTGTGAGGCTGAGAGCCTCTAACATGGTTATAAGTGAGCTTTAAAATCCTATTAAGGTGGATGGTCTGGATGGCAGGAACGTTTCTTTGCAGGCTGTCGACTAGTGGGATCATAACAAGCTCAAGAGCTAGGCCTTGCTTAAAACAGCCTCTCTGTCTGGCCTACTGACCAAGCAAATACAGTCATTTTAACACTTTGAACCTTGAAAGAATTAGGCCTAAGTCTCAAAGACAAAACTCTACATATGCAGTACATGTATACCACTCTAGTTTAGCCTATTTCTATATTTTGGGGTTGCAAGCACGGCACGAAAGGCAAAATAATCCCAAAGCTCTCAATAGAAATCAAATGGCCATACTTGGAAAGATTTGAAATTGCTAAACAGCATGAATCAATTAACACGCACAGAATATGTCAAGAGTCCAGTATTTATAGCTCACATGGCTTATGTAAGCCTGATGTTATTGTGCTCATCTTTTCAAAAATCATTGAAGATGATTCATCTTAAAAAACCCTGATGAATGAGGTGGATTGTGCAGGGATGAGAATGCAATGAAAGGGATGGGCTGAGGGATGAGGAAAGCCTGCCAGGCCTCTGCAGTGACCCTTGGGAGCATTTACACATCACAACATCTGTAGCTCCAAGCAAAATCAAAACAGACCCAATCCCAGTTTGCATAAAGGAAACCTCAAACTCTTACTTCAATGTCTTAAATCTCCCAACCTTGGGGGCATGAGACATAACTAGGACAGCTTCAATATGTAATTTAAATAAACAGAATCAAGATGTAAGGCACTTTGGCTAACATCTAGTAGAAAGTGATTAAAAACTTACTGATTGCTAAAATGTAGATACGACTTCAAACCCAAGTTGTATACGGTTGAATATGAATTCACTGTCCATTTGGAGAAACAACCTTGCACAGCTACTCAAGACAGGAAGCTACCTTTGTCCATCTGCCACACTGGCTAGTTCGTCCCAAAATCCACTGGCCAGTTTCAGTATTTAACCAGCCAATTAGATTTTTAGAATAGAATAGGACCCTCAAATGATGGTTGCTCACCTACCAAACGCTGGTAGAGTAGACAAACTTATCGGCCACAGCTAAGATCTCCCAGGATTTGGCTGGTGGATGGTGTTAATTCCCCAACCTGAAGTTCCTGTATGGGCAAGTCCACCAAGTCCCATTCAGGCTATTAAACGCCTCCATAGTAACACAGGCGTAGTGTTACTCTTTTCAGAGCAATACTACATAGCTAATTCCCATAACCCTGCATGAGGGTCTTAAACTGAGCAGCATCGAGTGTTGTCTTTAATCAATCAAATGTACATAGTGCTTCCATTCAACCTACAGAATCCATTTACTTTATTATACATTATTATTGGCATGTAATACTGACATGTGATGCCTCTAATCTGCATTAGTGACAGTTACATCTGCCTCCATAACCATCATGGTCATAGACTCTCTGCGCTTGTCATTGATCAGCGATTGGCATTAACAAAGAAGACACCAACTAGGTGCATGATGTATCAAAGAACAGAAAATATTTCTTTTGGAAGCAATATAGAGCAAGGTTTTGTGCCCTTACCGCTAATGATGCCAGATGCACTGCTGCTCAAGAGTTGTTTGCGCCGCATAGACAACACTTCCAAAAAGAAAAATGGAGGGGCACTATGAACTCGGTATGGTGCAATCAATAAATGTACAATGGTCAGCATCAGCAAATATGATTCTGCTTTATTTCCTAAAATGATATGGTGCAGTGCTTTATAATCCACGCACCTTGATGTATGTATCAAAAAGGGTCAGGGGGCTTAAATTAACTAACAAGTGATTTATTGCAGTGTCTCTTGTGGTCATCTCCACTAGTGATGATTTCAAAAGCCTACAAAACAAGTGGTGCATTTAATTACAATGCTCGATGTTTCTGCGATATTTCTCGGGAGAAACAGCGCTTTTGCACAGAGCAACTTGATGACAGCCCGGAAATGATTTCTACTCCTCCCAAGCCATTCCTCCCAGGCATTATATGTCCAAATGACTAATCTGCTGCATCTATCCAGGTTCCAGCTTCTCCAGAGTTTCTATGTATTGACTTTGCTTTTCGTCGTATCCGTGCAGTAGTAATTTAACATCAGTGATGTCAAACTGAGCGGAAACTGAAAGGGTATGGCTCATTAGGCCTGAGTAATGACAAACAAGCTAATGGTTTGCTACACAAAGAAAAATACAAACACACCCATGGAAATACAGTGTGAAAAAGAGCTACTGCAGAGATGGACAGCGTTCAATCAGATATAGAGGACAGCTAAGGCAGGGATAAACAAAGACACGATTCCATACTGAAGACAGAAAGGGAAGAAGATCATTTGTAAGTAGAACGAATGACAAAGTGGGGACTGCCAGATGCAAAAGTCAGGATACGCAATATATGATTTCAGAAAAGGCATCATTTTCCCTTCCTCATTTTCAGAGACAAGCCCGACCCAGTAGATTTGTTACGCAACAGTCAACCGGTTTGAGTCCGGCAAGATGATGCTCTGGCGATGTTTCCCGATGAGCGTCCCAATATTTTTATCAACTCAGGTTCCCTTGTGTAATGCTCAGAAGCAGGGTAGATTAATCCAGTCTTAATTGTGGAGATTTTTCCACAGAAGATGGGCAGCGTGGCCCAAGAGTTGTGTGAACTAATAGAGCAAAGGCACAGAACCAGAAAGAAGTCTCACGTCAGTTCTACCCCCTTAATCTGTCATTAGACAAGTGGGCAGGAGATCTAGTTCACTGTAATTTGAGCGTTGACAATGGAAGGATTGTTGAGTCTTATTGTTCTTAGGGTGTTTTCTTGGCAAGACTAGGGCAACATTTCTATCGGACCTATGAGCAGAGGAATGGAATTAGAGAAGTGGCTAGACTATTTATTTACTGGAGTAGTACTAGTTTGTACTAGTTTGTACAGCATACTTTGCAGTGCTGCTGCATCATCAGGGTTTCCCGCAGTGCTTTAAAAGCAAGGGGGACCGCCTTAGCAAGAATTGCCGGCTGTCTGGGCTGAGAAATTCCCGCAAAATCAATATTTCATTGTATTCCTTCATTTCATTGGGACCAAACAGTCAACTGAACAGCACAAAATAACTGGCTTTTTTTCAGAGCCAGGCTCTGCAGCCCCCAGCTTGCGCTCCATCCACAACCCCGACCACATCCCCGCCTCAAGCTCCGACTGCACTTGTAGCCACCCCGTGTGCAACAGGTAAACATATATATAGTATATAGTTATTGGTAAGTAAAAAAACCCAGAGTGTTTTGTCTTTGAAATAAATAGTCTCTGTATTGTTTCTGGCACATATTGCTCAGGAAATGCCTGAAAGGGAGAGGTGGAAAATAAGGAGAGAAAGAAAGAGGCAGCAAGAAAAGACAAGCTGAGAGACATTGTCTCTCTTTCCCAAAGCGCTTATTTTGACAGGATCCTCCCTGTGTCAGAGGACCGTTTCCTTGCCTCTCACTTCTTGGCTCAGGGAATGGGATCTCCTTCCACAAGTTGAGACCCCATTATCCACCGACACTGGAATCTGGCCCTGCTCCCAATCTGAGGTACAGAGAGGGGGGAAACAACCCTTTTTTCCCTTTGTGAGGAAATCACCATGGGCATTCAGTGCATGTCCAGTCTCAGTGAAGCTCTGGGCAAGTTCAGCAAAACTTTTCAACAGGGTGGGCAATCCACAGCTCCAACACTGCCCCGCCTCCAAGAGAGCAGGGTGTTGGTCAAGAACGGGATACAAAAGGGGGCGGAGAGCCTTCGGATGCACCAGCAGCTCTCTAGTTGCAAGGAATGTGAAATGTTTCCCAAGGAAATTCCTCCTCCAGGAAGTCGGGGGAAGGAAACCAAGAGAGGCTTGACACATTTCAGACGATAGGAGTACACATGAAATGGAGGGGAGTGTATGGGGTGGTGGGTCTACTAATTAATAGGAAGTCTCATCAGAGTGTGAGCAGGGAGGTGGGAGCTGTAGCTAAGAGTCAGAATTGGCTTTCTTCCCTGATACCAGAGTACAAAATACGAGACTTCCAAAATTTTTTAAAAATATATTTCAACAGAACCGTTAAAATAAGATGCCAATTAGAGATGTGCATTCTGAAGAGCTTTCTTTCTCCACATTGCTGATAAAAAGGGGATTGACCTTTCTTCAGTTGTCAGCTGGAGGCCCATTTCTAAATTCCCTGAGGGGTATTGTTGCTTTCAACTCCTAGCTGCGTTAGAAACACAGCCTACACCATACCCTATTCACTATGTTGGCAGTGCGCCTCGTCAGCTCTTCAAGTGAAATGCTCCCACAGTGAGCTACACTGAGCCATTTTCATTCATCCTCGGTGTGAATATCTTCTCAGGCTCCAGTGGCTGAAGCTCTTGGTATATCTGACCCCAGTGTGTTCATAAAATGACAATTAACTCTAGGCATAACCCATTGATGCGATTAAAGAGAAGTTCTGTTCACGAACAACATTCAAATCTGTTCTCTTAATTTGATTTGCTTAATCAACATGATCATATGAAGAACAATCAGTTGATTGTGAGCTCTAAAACCATACAATTCAACGGGAATAATTACATCAAGAGAAACCAGAGAGGAATAGAGAAATCAAATTGTTATGGGGTCAGGACCTTGGCCTTGATCATATCACAGTAATAGAGAATTTGTTTCTAAACTGTCAGTCTCCAGTATGTTATGAGCAGCAGCCCATAGCCTACCACTGCCATTTCTCTTCCTGTAAGCACTGGATCAGTTGTCAATGCTGTTGTAGTAGGGTTTTTAGAATGACAGGGATTCACATGGAGTACTGGGTCACATTCCTGGAGGGTGCTGGAGATGGCTGAAGGGGCCTTTTTTTATGATTCCATGGGGAACTGGGGGATTAAGCAGACAGTGTCTGTGTGCAGTGTCAGATTACTGGCTCATCATCTTTTCCTGTTATGAAATCAGATTATTGCAGCTCCCCTGCCAGGAGAAACAATGTCCAAGCCTTAGGATGGAGGAGTGTCTGGGAGGTCAAAGGGGGTTAGTACCTCACATTATCTGGTAGACCAGCTTCCTTTATTTGTATCCTGGTTTAATGAGTCCCTCTAGGGTTTTAATTGAACATATTGTGAATTATACACTAAATTGGTGAGAGCAAGGGCAGAGATGATGCTGGAGATTGCGTACAATTCAAATTTCAGGAGAGTTTAATAAAGGCTAGAGCATATTTTCACTGGATCACAGTATAAGGGATGATTAGGCTAATGCAGAATTAAGTCTTACAGATCCATATCCACTTACCTGCAAGAATAAAGATAAAATGTTGCTTCAATACAGACCTCCGTTATTTGGGTTTGTGTACTTTGTTGTCATGCACGGCAAACAATTTGATTTCTACTATGAGAAATAGGGGCAGAAGAAACAAGGCATAGCTCCAAGCACGCAGCACTCAATTACTACCGAGATAAGGCCCTGCCAGTCACAAGGGAATATGGTTGTCTTGGGACTCACATCAACTCACAATCAAACAGGCAGAGATGCCCTGCTCACCCAAGATAAACGTCAGAGGGAAAGGGTTTCTTTGTAGCTGGTGGGCACACCTTCGAGATATCTTCACCTCCCCAGATCCAGATAGTGAGGCTTGAAAGGTTGAAAATGTGTTTATCTGGAGTAAAAATATGACAGAAAAATATTTCCTTGGTCTTGAAAAACATTTTCAACAGCTCAACATCAAAATCCTACTGACCTAAATATGACAGTGTTCATTTTGACAGCCTGTAAATTAGCAGCAGTTCCCTACCAATAACAAGCTCCCTTCCAGTTTTGAAATCATCAAGACTAGAGGGCCTGGATGGCAAACATAGCCAAATTGGCTGATAACCCCCATTTTATTAGAGGTGAGGTTAAAGGTCACAACGTTTGACCCCGAGTTGTCAAAGATCTGTAGACTTGGTAAGAAGCCAGCCCTCTCACGCTGCTACACATTCTACATCCTTAGTAGATAAACATAGCACAGGTGTGATCCCTGCATTCGTGTCATACCTTCACATACCGCACTGCTCCCTTAACAAATGCCTGCCTTGCCATAGATACACATGGCCAGTCGGGTTCCTGAACGGTACCCCTAGCAAAGCCAAAGTCTCTCTTTGGCAGACAAATATGTAACAGTCAAAATAGCTAATATCATAACAAGCTAACAAAACTGCACAATAGAATTTTCTATTTGTTTAACCACAATGTAATCAAGTGTGCACCATTCTAGCATGGCATTCCCACTTGGTCACATGTCTCTCTGTATCCGTCATGGGAAGGAAGGCTTTGATAAAAGCTAGAAATGAAAGCCACTGTACCTGTAAGAGTGTGCAGTGAGGCTGAGCCTTTCCAGAAATTAAGGCACTCATATTTGGGAAGATGAAAAATGTCAAGAGTCTTCTGTCAAAATGAACTCAAGTCAAAACACGCAAGTAGAAGTCAAAATAGCAAAACAAAATCTAGGTCTTCATCGGGGCACGAAGAAGCATGGCTAAAACTCTGACTTTTTTTAATCCTTCCCATATGAGTGCTTGATTTCTGGAAAAGCTCAGCTTCACCACACACACCGGTTCAGTGGCTTTCTCTTCCACCTTTTTCACATTTTAGATATCCTGTCAATGAGCACCGTGCTTACAGTCCAGCTTACACATATCTACCACACATACCGAGCATACCACTGTCTTCATTGTCTGAAATTGCCCTGTAAGCAGCAGTAAAGTGCATTTTATCCCTTGCCTATCTTAGGTTACTCAGCAACATTTCCAAAGCATTGGTCAGCTATTTGTCTGCAGGAATGAGGGGCGGGGCAGAAAGGGGAAAGGAGGGGTAGACTAGCTCTGCACCCCTAAACAGAGGTCTCATGTTACTATGGAGGAAGGTAACAGAAGGAGGGGTCAGGGGGTATGCCCCCCAAAACAAAACATATCAAAAGAACATATTCACCTTATAAGAAGTAAGCTGGAAGTTTGCCACGGTAATAGAGACACTGGTAGAGGCAATCAGGCATGGCGGCGCCAGAATGAAAATAATGCTAACTGTTCACCAGACAGGAGAAGCAGCGCTAACGACGGGACTGCCGCAACACTAATCTAGTGGGTATGAGCCACCACCCACACACGGCAACAAAAGTACATTTATTTTTAAATAATTTAGCTGCAGCTCTTGTTTAGACAAGCAATCAATAGTAAGGAGTGTAACAGTCAAAGCCTTCGGGGCCTGACAATAGGTGCAAATTATTTCCATGAAGCTAGAATGATCACATATAACAGAGAAGTGTTAGTTTTAGAAGGAAGACCCAGCGAGAAGAGGCAGAAAAGATTCTTGTTTTTTTAAGGAGTTTTCTAATGGCACTATGCCATAGGTGTGTCAAAAGCAAAGCTGTCAGGAAACACAACCCCACACTGAAAGGGCCTACAAAAGCTGACAACATATTTTCCAGCGTGGATAAAACATTTTCCTGTAAGTGTGGCTTTCAGTAGGAGTGCAAGATATAAAAGGGCTTTGCAGGATCGTTTTTTTGAAATACAAAGCCTTGTGGTGACTAAAGGACAGCACATGTGCGTGTGATGTTTTGAAGTAGTGCCACGATAAAAACTGAGGAGTGGCCCTATGCCCTCATTTGAGATTGTGCCACTCAGCTGGACATCCACATATGCTAAGGGCTACTTGAGGAGCAAACAGCTGCACACAAAAAGGCCCAGCCCCTGAAAGAATGCCAAGGCAGAATCCCCTAAACAGGCCTTGGGTTGGGCTCCATGCAAGACCTTTCAGAACAGCCCAGGCTAAGTGATCTAAAAACACAGAGAGTCCACTGGCCCAGAAATAGGCCTGCCCAATTACTGTGTACAATACTGTGGTGGGTGTAATTCCAAACCATCATGTCAAGCAGAAACCATGGCAAGAGTATTTAACCTTTAGGCTAAATCAACTTTTGTGTCATCCATCACCTCAGAAGATTTTCATTTCATTATGTATCAAATGGACAGATTATTTGGACATCAACCAAGACTAACGCCAAGTAGCTACTCTAGTCTGACACTGAACTATGAGTAGTAAACCTTGAGTCTATGCCCCCATTAATAATCCATAATCACCCTGGCTCTTATTCATCTTTAATACTGCACCTTGTATGTCATCTGCCATGGAGAGAGCAGATAGGGTACAGGAAGAGACAGAGGTGGGAAATCATTGGGTAGTACTGTGCCTTGTATGGCGTAGTCTATAAAAGCGCTGACATTTCCCCTGCGTTTTCTGCTAGCCGGTAGTCTTCAAACTATATGGATTCATCTATCAGCAGCATTCTCACTAGGACGACTTGGTAGAAATACAGAGCCTCAAAGATGTTTACCAAACTATGCCTAACATCAATGATCTTGTTGTTGATGTGTTTTTTTCAAAATAAAACATACTAAGATAAAAGGTCTTCAATTGTACTTTCAAGAATGACTATAAAATGTAATGGAATCAATTCTTCAGAGATATGACATGAATAAAAAAAATCGTCAAATTAGAGAGAAAAACTGTCACTTCAAAGACTATAAAATGCATTCTCATTCAAGGTTGACTTCAAAATCAGCTGAGCCATCCCAGATTGGCTGCCTAAATGGAATAAATGATCAAACAGAGATCTGAAAAATTCTCCATGTTTTCAACTCGGTAAAGATTTCATTCACACTCTCATACTCATGTAGACACTAAGCAGTAGGCAAGCACACATACACATCCCCATGCAAGCCTACTTCTCTCCCAGTCACTGGAACAGATCTAGGTCAAAGCTGATTAATGTGCCCACTGCTCCCCAGAGGTTCCTGGTCAGGTGGCAGCAATGCCTGCTCCCTGACGACGACAATTAATACAGAGCATTACCTCTACAGACAACACTGAAAGGTGTCATCAGTATAATATTAAGACAATGTGGACGACCATGTATGCATTTGACACACACAGAGACGTCTACAGCGAACAGTCATTCTCTCTTATGTCAGTTGATGCCACGACTATGGCATTTGTTTATAGTGAGTTCATGATTAAATGTAACCAGTTAGCCAAAGCTGGGGCGTATTGAAGCGACTGAAGAGGAACATAAAACAGCCCACACTAGAGGAATGTAAATTCTGACAATAATGGATTTCAAATAGCCAGCTGTTGAATTGCCAGGTTGTTCAAATAGCTTATGCCAGTGCTGCTTCGGGATGAAAAGGATGGCTGCTACCTAACATGTATGAGACAGACGGCAACTGTGTCACATACATGTCACATGTATTTACAAATGTGTTGGCATGCATTCCGTAAATCAATTCAAGCATAGGCCTACATGGAAATAGGAAATAGGAAACAGTGATGTCTGTTGAGCCCATCTGTCGGAGGCACATAGACTAAAACAACCATTCTGATTGAAACGGTAGTTAACTGAACTTTTGTTTAGGCATTTATCATTGAGATGGCCGGATTAAAACAGTCAGAATAGAGTGGAACAGAAGAGCAAAGACCTGAACCATAACATGTCTGTGCTGCAAATACATATTAAACACGGAAGCATTGGCAATTTAGCCAGCTGCATCGTCTAATTTTGAAAATGAGCTCAGTTACTGGACTGAGTAAGAAGCTTTTAGCATCATGTATGAGAGAAACTCACACAGCAGGGCTATGTGCTAGGTAGCGTTAGCGTTAGTGTTAGCTAACCTACCTAGCTAGTTAGCTTGCTAGTTAGCTAACCCAACTGTTTTGGAAATGTCTCTTAACCAACGTTATCCTCTACGAGGGCCTTGCTTGTGTAACGTTAGGTAATTATTTATGAAAATGAGACACTGATTTGTAAACATTGTGTTGATCGAGCCATTCTGCTTACGCGACAACGTTAACGTTACCTCGGAACGCAGCTCGGAGATGATCGGTCTATCTCCCAGGTCGCAAAGAGGTTCATGGGCACAGGCATGGTGCTGGATCCCGAGCCCAGGACCACAGCCCC
>OOFE01004281.1:2708-16942 GCA_900323365.1 Monocentris japonica
CTGTGTGTACAAGGCCCCAGAACTTTGTTGTCAGTGTCTGTGGTTGGCCACAGTGAAGCCTTTGAGGAACTGCAAGAGAATGAGGAGAAAATGTCCCCGCCCATTAATCAATAACAGACTATCTTACATGACTCCCACTTATTTCATTTGATCTAACTTTCTCATGAACCATGCATGGTAATCGCCATTGTAGGAGTCCTCCCACCCAGTGTCCAACCTGCCTTATTACTACACGGTTTTGCAAAAGTTTTCTCTTGGGGGTGCAGCCACAGGGCATTAGCAGTGCTGTAAGTATGTACTTTTTCATCTCTGTCAGAAAGGTTAAGAGTGAAATGTATTACCAGGTGGGGAAGCTCTTCAGGTTTTGTACTTTGCAGATGTGAGTGTTCTCATTCTGTATGAGGGACCAACTGTTGGCAGACTGGATCACAAAAATGTTCAGTTAAATACAACAAAAAACTAAATTATACAGAATGATTGATTGATTGATTGATTGATTGACATTAAGAAAAGGCTAGAATTAATTCAGACTACTATTAAACTACAGGACTATCAAGTCTCACCTTGATCTCAGAAAGGACTTTGCTCTTGCCTGGAGAGGGAACAGACTCCACCCACAGAACTACCTTCCTGTTGTGCAAAACACACCATATGAAGAAAGAAACAAAGCGCCTCAGAGTTAGTACAGTATGCACCAGGACAGTGAATATGATATATGAAAGTAAAGCACATCACATGTTGACATCTTAAGACCGTGTTACTCCACGTACATTGGTCTGTTGAATTTACCTAAATACAATTTATGATACCATGGTCTGGTGTGTGAATGCAACTGCACACACACACACACACACACACACACACATACACACGGACCTTTTAAAGGCTGGAATGGCGCAGTAGAGAATGAAGAAGCCTATGGCCACTATTGCACTGATGAAGATGTACAGCAAGGTGCTGAGGGACCAGAAGACTGTTAGGGGACAGAAAACGAAACAAAATGATGGTGGTGGTGATGATGATGATGACAATGATGATGACGATGATGATGATGATGATGTCATACATGTCAGTGTAATGTCCACGTGGCTATAAAATAGGTATGAGACAGGTACTACAGTAAAATACCAACAATCGTATTAAAGCATTGAGGTGAATTATGCTACATGCCATTGAGGGTTTAAACAATACAAATAAATTACGTCCTTTTCTTTTCATTTGATTTGACTCAATCTGAGGAGCGCTTTCTAGTTTTCTATTTCTTTCATATTATTCATATTTCCCCTATAAAAAAATGGATAGTAGGTCCTACATGAACAGGTGAAATTAAACATGTAGAGTGTTTGTGTGTTTGTGTTTGTACATGAGAACTGTGTACTGTGTGTGTGTTACCTGCATGTGAGGTCCACTTCACAGGTTCAGACCATTCGGACGGGGTTCCTTCATAGCGGGGACCTTTTCCAGGGACTACCAGAGACCTGACCTGGACCTGGTAGGTCTGGGATGGGGCAAGAGAAGCGCCCAGGATGGTCAGGGACATGGATCCCTCTGGGATGGTCTGGAGGATAGTGTTTTCCTGAAGGAAATGTATAAAGGATGCATTTTATTTTTTGTGTTAGTTTTGTGTCTGCATATAAGAAGAGGTTCAATCATATTTGGTGAACTGAACAATGACATTGTGAGTTATGAGTCAATTCAAAAGATTTTCTGGCTTACGAGACTCATTTTTTCATGAGAATTTTTAGATCAAAATCAACAACATCTGGCCTTTCAAAATAAAGAAACTTGCAAATGACCCTTCTCCTTCCTCAGACATTCACATTCAAGCAAAACAAATGAGAGAAAGACATTTCAGAGAAGCACCTGGCAAACACACTTTTTTTTGCTATGTTTTGCTTCTCATGGAATACATGTGACGTGGACTGAAAACGTCTTATCTCTCACCTGATTCTGTGTGTTGCAGTAGCGGACCTGATAATACAGCCTGAGTTTTGGGGACTTGTTAGGTTCATTCCATCCCACCACCCAGTTCCCTTGTTTCTCTTTCACCCTCACTTCGCCTGGGCGGTTGGGGCGGACTGCACACAAAGAAATTGGTTTGCAGTAAATGCCATGAAAAGGGGGGTGTTTTAAGATTAAGATTAAGACCTTGCTGAACATCACTCCTGGAACACACATAAGTAGCACATGACGCAGGCTGGTCAGAGCACAGTGCCGGCCGTAACTCAGTGATGGAGGAGAAGATGGTAAAAAGTGAGGCTAAAGAAGGTAGTAGCAGTCACAGTCACACATATTCTCTCCTGCCAGTGTTGGAGATTGAAATGCCAACCCACTGGTTATTGGACAGGCTATCTACACTCTACTCTCTAGTCCAACCTGCTGTCTCAATTTTGAGCCAAGATAGATGGGCTGTATTGGCCAATTTATTTCATTGCCATTTCAATATTATCCACATGATTGATTCTCTCTCTCTCTCTCTCTCTCTCTTCAATACACACATGCAAGGTGACACGTCTACACTCAGTGTTGTGCCCTCCATCTCTCTCATGTGTACTCACTGTGTTGAATGGCCTTGAATGTCTTGCCGTTGCGTGTTGGAATGAGCTCCAGCTGTAGACGTGCAGGGTCTAGGACAGTCAGAGAACAGCTGTACCTCAGCACTGTCTCTGTGTGGTCAGCACTGACTGTAGAGTTAACACAGCACCTCTCAGACCTGGAGAAAGGGAGAAGAGAGGAGAGGAGAGGAGAGGAGAACTATTTACCTCTCTCTCTATTTTACACTCACACGCACATGCAACATCAACAATATAGACACTCGACTCACGGTGCAGTCTGGTTGTGTCGGCAGGTCAGCTGGTAGGTAATAAAGTGAGCCAGATCTCTCTTCACCTCCCAGCTACATATCACCTCCTTCTCTCCATCCAGCACACACTGCAGACTGGGAACCTGCCCGGTGACTGGGAGGGGAACAGGGACAGAGAGAGAGAGAGCGAGAGAAAGAGAGAGAGAGAAAGAGAAAGAGAGAGAGAGAGAGACATTCAAACAAACAAGCTAATAACAACACCGGCAAATCTCCAGCCAAGACTTTTCCCAAGTTCCCTGCGTGAAGGAGGACAGACAGAGAGAAGATTAGAAGTGCATGGAAAGGAGATATCTGTAAGGAGCATGGCTTTATTAGGGGTCCAAACTGTCCCTATTGTTTTTATTAGGATTCTTCTTCTTCTTCTTTTTCTGCCTTAAAACGATCTGTACCTACAGAAGTCCAACAGCAATCAAATTTGGTTTGATAGGTTTCTCCCTCTCTCTCCCCCAATTGCACCGAATGGACAGATGGTGGCTCTATAACAAGCAATTTTATGTTTTGGCCAATAACTCCTGAACCATAAGGACTAGAATGGCTCTAGATGAATCCATTGCACGTACTGGCTTTCCTATTTTTCGCTATTTCCCCCGCAAATTCAATCTCCACCAAATTTTACACACAGCATGATTGAGCTGCCTACATCATGCCTCTTTCACAGATTTTTGATACTCATAACTGTTTGGCCTCGACGCAAGTTGATGACAAAGATGCACAAACAGGGAGGGAGGCATAAATCCTAAATGCTTCATGCTAGACCAACCAAATTTCACATACGTGTTTGGGATGGGCCCTGAAGTGTGTCAATCTATGGTCATGGCCAACATCAGGCCAACCTTGCAATAGCAGCTATTTTTAAAATTTTTTTCCTGTGAAGTTGCCTCAATCACAACCATATTTTACACACAGCATATTTCAACTGCCTACATCATTTTTGAAACAGAATTTCTGATACTTGTAGCTGTTTGGCTGTGATGCACAACAGAAGTTGGCGTAAAAGACATGCAAACAGGAGGGATGCATAGTCCCTTAATGCCTAAATGCTCAAGCAACCAAACTCCATATAAATGTTTGTGAAGGGCTTAAAAGTGTGCCAGACCACATTTTGTTGTGCTTGATAGTTTTACCATGAAATGGCAATATGTCAGGCATCATTTCATCTGCAGCTGCATGTAGGACTTTTCCAAAATGATGAATCAAGCTTTTATTCTTTTATTATATTATATTTATGAGCTTTTATTATTTTACTGGAGTAAAATAATTGAATAGGCTGAATGTGAAAGCCACATGTAGAAGCATCTAATTCAATTGAATTTGAATTTGTTGTTTTAAATTGCGTATATTGGAAAGGATTTATGCACAAATTTGTTAATGTGTTGCTTGATAAATGAAAGACCTGATGCATTTACCTTGTAAACTGTCTCTTCAGTAGTTTCTTTCACTCACCTTCTGCAGTTTGCCAGGTCACGATAGGAGTCCAGTCACTCCACTGGCCCAGCTTGCCCCGGGCCCTCACTCTGGCTTCGTACCTACAACCTGGCAACAAAGACTTTGCCTCTATCTTCAAATGGGTGTGTGTCAAATCCTCAGTCTGCAGATAGAGAGAGAGCTTGTTTTGTCAGGGTGCTGTGGCTCTGACACGTCTTCCTATTGCTGCTTTTAATGTTTGGTTATGTAGGAATTAAAGCTAATTCTACTGTTGCACTCATTGTACGTCACTCTGGATAAGAACGTCAGCTAAAAGCCTAAAATGTAAATATAATGCAAAGCCTTTATGTGTTTCCTAACAGTGTGTGCTATTTTACAGCATCTTTAGAGTGTTTATACGTTTCATTTATAGCATTTCCTGATGTTAAGGGCCGTACTTCATGAAAATATTTGCCTGGTAAAAAGCAAAAACATAAACTTTGAAATGATTATGGCATCCTCATGTCCCTTGAGTGTCTTTTGGTTGTACAAAGCTGCTATGAGGTTAAAACATTACAACTCAAATTCTGATTTGCTTTTGTTTTCAGTTGAATTGAAGGATAATGTAGTTCTTAATGGTTTGAGTACATTTTAATAAACTCTTGGGGTTATTAAACAGAATTTCAAAGCTGCATTGCTGTCACTATAAATATAAGTCCTGAAACGTTTTGGCAGCATATTAATATGTGTGTTTGATGCTTACGGTCCAGTTGTTCTGCCTCTCTCTCCTGTAACTGAGTTGATAGGTGAGATGTTTGTTCAGGGAGGAGGAGGTGGGGTAGGGGCTGGACCACCGGAGCAGTTGGCCTCCTCGCTCGGGTGCATGTGACAGTTTCATGGGTGGATGCACACTCACTGTACAATACACACAGGAAACACATGCTACAACCCAAAGGACAAAAGCACTGGCTTGGTTGTTGGTATTCCCCAATATAATGTATTGATGTGTGTACTCAATAGTATTTGTTCTTTAGTTGGTGTTGGGATGACGGTGATGATAGTAATGATGATGACCGATAGATTTCATGTCAACTCACAGTGCTGAGAAAGGTCCAGAGGCTTGTGGGGGGCAGATGAGCAGGAAGTCAGATCCCTGGTCTTGAAGAAGAAGGTGTGGTTGATCCCAATGGCGAACAACTGGGTTTCATATCTACACTGGACTGTGCTGTGTTCATCTGCATCTCGGACTGGCAGGCCATAGGACATACATGGTGACCCACTGCAAGGACATGGACACACAGTTGTAGAAGTGAAGGCTTTTCTTCCCAAATGAGATTCCCCATTTAAAAGATTTAAAAAAAGATACCTACACTTGCAAAATGATTGATCACATGAAATAAAAAAGTAATGTGTATTGTAAAGGATAGAATGTAACCTGATGATTTTACACTTTGTCCTAGGCTTCTTCTTGTCTTCTTTCAATTTATACTGCATCAAACAAAGACACTTTATTTGATTTCTCTCACCCTAATCTCTACATTCAATCCCCCTCCTTTCTTCCTTCCTTTCACCCTCCTTTCTTTCACATTTCCTTCCTCTCTGCCTTCTTCTGCTCTCCACCATACTATTTTTACCTGTTGTTTCTGTGGTTCCAGATCCAGAGCTCCAGTGGTGTGGGTGTGTGTGGCCCCTCCCTCCAGCTACAGTGGACATAGGACTGGTAGTCGTTATGACACTGTAAGGATTCCAACACTGGGGACACTGGATAGACAGGCAGAAATAGTTGGCTTGCTGTGATCAGTCAATATGCTCAACTGCTTTTCATGAAAATTGTGGTGAGTATATCCTGTAACTTCCCTTTGCTTTCACTTGATGCTTTTCATTAAAATTGTGGTGAATATATACTGTAACTTTCCTTTGCTTTCACTTGATGTCACAGTGGTCATATGCAGTCATTTTGCTGTGGTTTCATGTCTGTTTTAGTCAGAATTGGTCAGAGTTGAATACTTTTCAGACCTACCATTCTGTGAGATGCTCTCATGGAGAGTACAACTGTCTGGACCAGAGCAGAGAGCCAGAAGAGGGAGCACTGAGCAAAGCACAACCCAGAAGAGAGGCATCATTCCTGGGGAAAGTTAGGGCTAGATGTCCCTGATCAGGGTTGGCTCTTGGGAACTCTCTGGATTTTTACTGTGTGTATTCACATCATCAAGATGGCTGCAGTTGAGATGGGAGACAGGGAATAGAAATAATAAGTGCACCACACTGCAGCACTAACTTCCTTTCTTGCCTGTCTGCTGGGTGTTGGATGTCACCACACATCTGCCTGGTTGTCTTATCTCCCTCTCGCACTTGCGATCGCCCGACTAAATACAAGTTCAGCCATTGAGAACCACAGATATCAACAAAAATACCAGGTAACTGACACAGATGAATGGTGTATTATCACTCTCTGTGTAAAGGAATAGCTTGACACTTTTAGTGTAGTCACCAGACACTTGTGACACCAGAAATTATTGCACCGTTGTTCTTCGGTTTCCCTAAAAAGGCTTGCTGGCGCTTTTAGCATTGGTCAATGTGACCAAGAGACAAGGCTAGACACAAGCTAATTCACCTGACTTATAAAGGGCTGTTATAAGAGAATATGAGATCTGAAGTGTTAAAAATAATTTCAAATAAACACAGAAATAATTAAATTAAAGAAAGGGGAAAGAAACTGAAAAGATACTTGTAGAAAAAGGAGAAATAAGAGGTGTGATAAGGGGGACGTGAATAGGTATTCAAGCATAACAGTCCTCACTTCAGCATTTGCTACCTAGCTTGTTGGGGGAACCCCCCACCCAGGAAAATGAAACCCCATAACCCTTACAACCATTTACTGTTCACTCCACAGTGGACCACAGACGTCACAGCGGCAGCTTTTACAGTGATGCTGATGTGAATCCACAAATCACATAAAACCAGAGACAATATAAGATCGTAAATTGAGGTGAACCCACATCAAAATACGTGGAAAACCTCCAGTAGATAATCACCAGTATGCATAAAGCCTCTGGTAACAGAATAGAAGTGCCGGTCACATGGCTATAAAAACGTTAGTATGACTTGAGAGGTAGCGTGATTGCAGAGCTCCACTCTCACCTAGAAATGAGGCTACACACACACACACGAGCACACACACTAATATAAACCTTTTTAAGGCAAAATCCACCCCAAAATGGAACTCACATTGCCCTACATCTTTCCCAAGAATCCTGGAACAATATTTGTAGGAAGACACCTTTAGCCTTTAGCAGTTCCACTGAAAATGGAAGGTTTGATTGAGGTTTGATGCCCAAATTAGCTTTAGCCTACTTTACAATGACAACACAACCAGAATACGGTACCCAAATCAGTTTTGTTTCTTGATATAATCAAGATCATTTAGCTTCTTTTGTATTCAGGTTTGATCACAAATCAAGACAGACAGACACACATGGATTCTGTTTAGTTTGGTTATTTCACACAAGGGGGCATGTATAAAATGTCCCAGTGGAGTCTGTGATCAGGTTACCTACCTTCAGTTATGGAGACTGGATTTCCTTAGTTGCCAGGGCAAAGCTTGTTCTGTCTGTCTGTCTGTCTGTCTGTCTGTCTCTCCTGCCCTCTCAGTCTCACGCTTCCTCCTTGTCAAGCTAAGTGCTCCACAAGAACACAGTTGAGGCCTATGTGGGAGTTTCCACTGAGACGGTTTCCGTTTCCCCCTTTGGTCCACAAAAATAACTTTCTTTTTCGCATGATCAGCTGTTTTAAAGCACAAGCTCTGTTGTGAGTGAGAAGCAGTAGGAGGACAAGAGCAAAATTATTTCCATTATCTCTTATTCTTCTTATGTGACATAGATGACCTCCTCTGTTTTTCCTGCAGTCTTATAAGACTGTGTAGCCAACCTAAGAATTAAATGAAAACCAACATTTTTATGGAGAAACAGCTGATGTAAGACAGATAACATAACATATTTTAGGGTAGACTAGCAGCCTAAAAAACAGGTTAATATTAGATTGGCCTGCAAAATACCCCACAAAATCAGTTTGGTTCCTGGGAAAGAATTATTTTTAAAAGGTAGAAAAAACTCTGTTGTAGCCCCATATCATTTTTACATGCTACTATTGGATAAAAGTACACAACACTGCAGATAAGGAGAGATCTGACTGTACAAAGGAGAAGAGAAAGGCTCTTGTAATGGACCTTGCAGTGCAAATTGTTATTAGTTACATGGATATGAAATATTATATTATAATTTATATAATACTATGAATAAATATGCACTTGTAGTCTTTTGTAACTGCTGTTCATTTGTTGTATCTGATGATCAGTAGCTTATAACTACATAGTCTTGGTATATATTTATAACAAAATAGGCTGTGATATATAGTTAAGCAAATATTTTATATTTTGAATATAAGTAATACATTTGAAGAATGAACAAATATTGTCATATGTTGGGCGTATATTCTGGATATTTGGAAATATATTTATTTTTGGTTCATCATTCTCTGGATAAATTTTTTCCTTGTGGGAATGAGTCCATACAACTGCAGCATTTCAGGCCAAGGCGTACAGCCATGCTGGCCTGGTTGGTCAGCTGGGCCCTGCTTCTCAAGTGTGTTTCCTGTGACTGGCAAATTACCTGACATTGACAATCTGACTTGTCTTGTTGCAATAAACATAACCAATGTGGTTCTTCAATAAGCATTAAACAAATGCTAAGAATTATGACAAAATGCTACAAATTACTTTTTTGCTCAGGTATGAATTCCCCATCTTGCATGAGCTATCTTGCATTAGAACTGCAATTACCACACCAGTCTATTCTGCTCAAAAACGTCGTAAAGTAGGACTTCCAGTATGGCTCAGAAATGACCAGTTTCTTGTCAAAAAGAGAACAAAATGTTACATTTTTCCTGTTGAGGCTAGAGGAACATTACAGCAGAGTGAAAGAAAATATTGGCAATAAAGTAACTTAAAACTAGGCATTCAGAGGCCTGTGATATTCTTTTCCAATGACTAAGCCCTTCTAGGTCATGGATTGATTTTTCACAGACACAGATGATACTGATTTTTGTTTCATGGTGCTACCTTGAATAGTTGTCATGGTATCTTGCTGGAGGGTAAACAGAAAAACACACACATTACACACAAACAGACATGATAACTACAATGCATCTCCCAGTACTCAGTAAAACTGAATCTTATTAGCAGTGACAAAGTGACCACATCCTTTGTGATAACAATCTGTACACCATTTTACATACCTCTGTGAACACCAGCTGCAGAAACCTTGACTTGGCTTTCATCTTGAATTGGGACCTAGATGCTATTGAACCCTCTCCAATCTTTTGTTCTTTTAATGGAAATTCCACCCTCAGATACTCTGACACTGTTAAATATAATCAATTTGTGTTCAATGCATTCCAGGATTTATTTTATGATGAAATGTTGTAATTTACTTTTTTGTTGTAGCTTCTTTCCCTCAACCTGCCTTGTCAGCTTCTACTTCAGTTAGTGGTTCACTATGTTTCCCAGAGTGACTATAAACAACCTCCAGAGAAGGGCTGTGAACTTGTTGCTTTCAATCAGATATAAATAGCTTGAAAGTGTGATCATTTGACTTGTGGGTGTAGGTGGAGAGAGCAATAGCGATAATGATAGCATTATAAGAGCAAAAGTTTTAATCAAAAAACATGAAAGTGGAGAGAGAATACTGATCCTCCATGCCCCTTTACTCACATCACAGCATGTCTTGTGGCTGCATTGAATTCTGGTCTATTGAGGCTAATGTCAGTGGAGAAATTGGTATCTCTGCCTCTTCTAGAATGGATTTCTCCCCATATGATTGCATTGGTCTAGAAAGAAGCCCTTGCTTTTCTTCTGAGGGACGTTTACCATTGATGTTTGAAGCTGAAAAAATGTCTTCCATCAAACTCCATTGTAGCTGCACTGGAAATATCTTGACGTGGCATTGTGCCATCTATGTTAATGTTTTAGGGTGGATTTTTCCTGGTAGTAGTCGTACAATTGTATTGCAATAGTAACAAAATAACAATAATAATAATAATAATAGTAACTTTAAACAAAGGTGATTGGATAGAGTAGATATTAATATTGTGAAATAAATATCCCAAATGAAAGTTAGAATTATGAAATTAAATCCTCTGGTGCTTAAACAAAAAGGGAAGACAACTCTGACTTGACTCTGACTCACTGTGCTTCTCAGACCTTCTTGCTATAGGCCACATTTTTCCCCAATAATTTACCCAACACTCATACAAAGTGACTTGTATTGAGTAAGCACTTAGGCGTCAGAGCATTGCTCAAGGACACTTTGACAAGAAACATGCGGATGGACACACTGGACAGCCTCTCCACCCACTAGGCCTCCCTGCCACATGACTTACAATTCAATACAATTCAATTTCAATATGACTTCTCACATCTGATCACCAGGGTTATCTGGCGGGTCTAGACATTTATTTGTCATGCATTGTAATCTCATGAACCACATTGCAGTCTGAACATAATCCATCCTAAGAAATGGAGAGGAAGAATAAAAAAAGTGAAAAATAATCTGACAAAGATTTTGAAAAAGAGACCCAGAGGTAAAATATCTACTAAGTATGGATACCCAGAAATGTGGACTCACAGCATCATATCTTTATGACTGAATCTCAGAAGGTCACACTGAAATGACATTAGCTTCACTGTATTGCAGTTGCTCTGTGCATTGCTCTATGTACTCTCTACTGGTAGATTTTAGTGTATTTCCCCAAGAATCCCTCAGGAATACCCTGAAAGATAGAAGTGTATTATACGTTGAAAAGACTGAAAAGCCACCTTGATCATGTTGGCAAAGTGTCCACTGCATACAGCGAAGGGGAATCACACACCATAACACATCGTCAACTTCATCATAAGCACTACTTGAAATTCAAATGATGAAACTGACCTTCCCTCTTTCTCTCTGTCTGACTTTTCAGTAAATTATCTCTCCGGCAGTCCAGGAAGCCACGCAACCACATCGGTTCTCAGAAGTGATAAGGAACTGGCCATTTATGCTGATCAGGGTGTCGAGCTGCAACATTATGTGTGGTCATGAGTCGTAGGGAGATGAGCCCACAGGTCCATGGTCCTGAGAAATACTTAAGAACATCCTGTTCCGCTTTAGGCAACTTGTAGTCTGAAAGTTATAGGCTTTAGTTATGGGCCAGTGAACTATGGAGGAGGGGAGGAGGGGTGTTTGTGGTGTTTGGGGTGGTGTCTATATTAAGCTTCTCAATGTAGAATTGCCAATCTACAATACACTAAGTTGTATTGCTTCTCAGGTCATATAGAGACACTTTAGGGAGACACTCCCACATCGAGATACCAGACACATACAGGACACGCTACATGCTCTCATGATATTGAACTCAGTAGTCATACATTAAATTACTCACTATAGTGATTTCCCTGACACTGTAACCATGCCGTAATTCAAGAAAAAAAATGCTAAAAAAAATATGTGCAGGGATCAATGTAATAATGCATCTCTGACTATCCCAGGCAGTTGAGCAAACTCATATCTGCCTCAATTCTACCACCTAGTGGCCACAAACTACTACTACCATTTACTGCACGATACAATAAATTTGCTGTACCTCTTCTGTAACTGATAATGGATGGTGGATAATGAAGCCTTGGATTGGAAAATAAAGCACTCCTTGTGGCATTCTTAAAAAAAAAAAAGATTGTTGTCAGATAAATAAAAGGTTTTTCTTTCAATTATGGGTAAAAAAATATGGTCACATGCTCTTTTGAATGTGTACATGTGAAAAAAGTTTGTTTTCTGAGTCTTGGAAGAAAACACAAAGCCCTTGAGTCCGAATTGAAAAGGAAGGATGAATGGGAAACGGTAAGAAGATCCAACGGTATGGCGTGTGCCAGAGGATTGGGTAAGGATGGAGCGTTATCCAGTTATGAAGCCATAGCATCAACTCTGGGGGTTCAAATTGGTTTGTACTTGAATTACTTTATTTCTCTGTTTTGGTGAAAAACATTACCAGGAAATGACATGAAGCTCAGAGACAGCCTTTTCCAAATCCACTGACTGATCCACCCTTCCATTACTCTGAGATTTAAGGAGTCAAATTGTCAGCAGCGATAGTATGCTTCCATATGGTTGATCAACAGAGACACAACACATGTACACACAAACAAACACACTTAATCATTTAAACTGTGTAAAAAGACACAGCACAATCATAATTATGATAGGCTGACAACATTTCTGGAAATGCAACACGATTGCTCTCACACCAAATCTCTTGATGGGAGCAGCATCCTACGGCCTGTGGCACAGTGACAGAGAAAGCAGTACTTAACGTGTTAATCCACACTAAAACAAAAATCACAAATGTCACACTATGGTCTTGGACAGGTTATTCTTTATTTGTTTGCATGAAAAAAAATCCTTAATCTAAAAACAAGACACTCAAGACCCTAATCAGTGATATCATGTAGTTACATTTCTGCTTCTTTAAAGCTGCACATTGGTGGCTCTAAATGGCTGGGAGAAGTAACTGTTGTGTTGAACTTCAATACCCAGAAATCATGACGTCAGTAAACTGACCAACCCGGCTAGTCTGTGATGCTTTATACTAAAGGATACCAAAGGGATGAGAGGCAAAAGATCTAGTCTTGGTGAGTCCAGTGTTATGTGGTGGAGCATTTGCTCGCTGCTGTTTAGGAGACAGTTTGGATTTCATCACTTTCTGTCGGCAGAAAAGTGTCCATACCCAACCAGAATTCCTTTTGGGCAAATAGGGTGAATTATGGAGTCTCGGTTAGTGGGGATGGGACCTTCTTCTGCATTGCAGCCCCACTTTGCAGGCTGACAATGCGGGTGTATTTTTACATAGAAAAATCTTGTCAATGTAGCTGTAACAGTGCATGCAAGATTAACCTTTTGGGCACAATTACATGGTTTAGATTGATTTTACAGGGATATATGCACTTTCTTTTTGGACATCTGCACTACAGTGAAGTAATTAATTGTAAAAGCATTTTGAGGGGCGTATTATAGGAATTTCAATGTTCCTCTATTTATATACACATATGATTAAAGATGGTCAATGAAGACATTGTTTAAATAAAATTAGCTTTTGTTTGAGTTGTTCAGTTATTTCCATCCTTTTTCACAGGCCATTTCGCACTAACTCCAGTCAATGCATCACAACTGGACCCAATTTGAATTGGAGGATCTGGTATTCAGGGTCCAGTATTGTGACTCTGCTGAATGTGAGGACTTCAAATCTTCAAATTCGTTCAAGAAAATACCCATAATAAAATCAAATCCTGAGCCATAGTATATTTGAAAACTGAATATTATGGGACCTTGAAACTGATTTTCACTTTCTAAGACAATGGGTAACGCAGAATGCTGTTTTAGGGTGGAATTTAACTTCAATATGGAGGAAGGTCATTTCGGAGGACACACAGCTTTCACAACAGAAACAAGCAGTGTAATGACCCACAGACAGTTACCCAGAATCCTTTGCAGATTTTCACAGCCAGGACAACACATTTTGAAAAATCTTTATGAAGTGAAATAACTCTTTGGGCCTTTCAACAATTCAGTGGGGATAAACTTAGCTGTGTTTCTGAGAAATGGATTAATCAATAAATAGTGTTTTATACTCTGTGATCGGAGGGATTCAGATTCTAATTTCAAAAAACAACCAACACATTAACAGGTTTCAAATTTTCAGTGCATAATTTGCGGTAGCCTAACTGACATGGTGTTTGGGATGAAAAATGTGTGCTAACGAAATATACTTATACACTGATACACACTGTGTGATCTGAATGACTGGACCAATCTGTTGTTGTTGGCTAATCTAATAGTGGTCTAATAGTTTTCACCACTGCAGGCCGTCGTCCTGCTGGTGCAAA